>OX155893.1:41580504-41786108 GCA_944588485.1 Phosphuga atrata
GAAGATTAGTTTGTCTGTCGTCATAGAAAACTACTTTTTGTGCAATATAATCCTGAAGGACCATTACATAAATTAGATATTAATTCAAATTATGTAAATGATATATAAAAACTGAATGAATAAGAAAATAGTCCATAAATATTGGATAACTACATGTCAGTGCCATATCAGTGACAGTGAAATTCTTATTGTTTCATTTAACAAGCGTAGAAAGGCTTATCAACTTGACTCAAAACTATACGAAGAAACAGAACTTTCTTACTGAACTATAAAATTAAAATAATAAAAGTTTCAGTTTAATAGCTGTCTGAATTAAACTTTAGATTTAATCTCAACTGGTGCATTTAAATGCAAGTTATTAATTAGTACAATAATGCAAAATAGTAAATCCTGGACATGATCAAACAAATAACATCATGATCAAGTAATAATTGTAACAATTTATTAAAAAGAATAGATAAAAAAATAATAGATAAAAGAGAAGAGCTATATAGAGCTCAATTCTTGCATTCATCCGAACCTAAGGAACTTAATCGACTAGGAGTCTAGTCTTGCTTAAGACATACTAACAGTATTGAGGAACATGAACTTCTCGGAGTAGAACTTAATTTATTGACAAACACATCTACGACAAAAATCTGAAATCCTTAACATCATTTAGACTAAAACATCATTTGTAGATAAGCAAAGAGATATTGACAAACCAGGACAACGGAGTTCTGAGATTAAATCTCGATTTGAAGGGACAGAGAGAATAATAATAAATACCATACCTCATTCTTAACTTTATAATTTCATTTACAAATATCATCATTTCTTCTATTCTTCGTCATTACAATGTGCATTCGATGTTTTCTTCTACATAATTTCTGCTTATTTTAAAATTATAATTTCCCCCAATTTGTGTCAACTAACTTAAATTACTTTGTTATTTTGAATGTGTCCTTATCCCATTTTAGGATATAGAAGAAGACTGCAGGGAGACAACGATGAAATATTCTCCCGGAGCTCGAGACGGAGTCTTCGTTGTGGAGGTTCAACAGGGCGTCAGGAGGAGCCCTAGTACGGGAGGACAAACCTACCATCCAATTATACAATCATCACTGAACGATCAATGTGCTCTGATACATAATCCGCCAGAAAGGTAAAAGAAAACTAGAATTAAACTAGACAAGACCAGGTAAGACCAGACAAGACCAGACAAAACTGTAAAATACCGGACAAGACCGGACAAGACTGGACAATACCGGACATGACCGGACAATTTAGACAAGACCAGACAAGACCAGACAAGACCAGACAAGACCAGACGAGGCCAGACAAGACCAGACAAGACCAGACAAGATCAGACAAGGCCAGGCCAGGTAGGTCAAGGACAGACAAGGCCGGACAAGGTCGGATAAGGCCGGACAATGCCGAACAAGGTATGAGAAGTTTGGACAAGCTCGAAGAAGGCTGGACAAGGCCGGACAACAACGGACAACAACTGACAAGAACGGAAAAGAACAGATAAGAACTGATAAGAACAGACAAGCACAGACAAGCACAGAAAATAACAGACTTGAACAGACAATGCCGGAGTAGAACGGACAAGAACGGACAGGAGCGGACAAGAACGGGTAAGAACAGACAAGAACGGACAAGAGCGTACAAGAACGGACTAGGCCAGACAAGGTCAGACAACTTTCCATTCTTGTCAATGCCAGTCAAGGCCAGACAGAGCCAGACAAGACCAGATAAGACCAGACAAAACAGACAGGACCAGACAAGACGAGACAAGACCAGAAAAATGAGACAAGAACAGACCAGACCAGACAAGGCCAGACAAGATCAGACAGGATCAGAAGAGAAGAACAGACATGGCCAAATGGACCATACTGTCCAGATAGGACCTGACAGGACCAGGAGGGTCCAGACAGGCCCAGACAAGACCAGAAAAGAATAGATAAGACCAGACAAGTTTAGAATAGACAAGAGAAAACCATGATAGATCAGACAAATTCGGAGAAGTTCCGACAAGACAAATAAATTATCATTTTGTATAATATGAAGTTTAGGTTGGGTATATAAACCAATTGTTTTCGCTACTTGAGTAGTTTATATAACTTTAATTTAGATAAATTTATTTTTGTTCGATTTGATGCGATAGATAAATTGTTGTGTAGATTTAACGAAGAAGATTTGGAAGAAGAGGACGAGAAATATTATGCAGAAACAACGTCTCGTACAGAGACGCCTGATTTATCCCGTTGTAGAACAGGACTGTCGCAATCGAATCAGAGCTTGGCGAATCAGAGTTACACATATGGAAACCAGCAAGGATACGATAACGGATATTACGGTTATCCGAATTATAGCGGATACGTAAACGACGAGCCTCTCCAGAAATTGGTCGACAGGAACAAACCCAAGATCACGTCGGCGGTTTACAAGAGCCCTAGGGGCACGGACGCACTCCCCCTCGACCCACTCCTCTCCGACAAAACAGGCAAACGAGATCCGGATTTTGATGCCGTTCAGGAAGAACAAACTAGATTGGGTAATGCTATCGATGATTGAGATGTTTTGTAACTGGAGGTAAAAAAAGGTATTCAATCACATTCAGAGAGATTTATTTTTTTGCGAGGCTTTGATTTAGTGTGGACGGCAGCTGTGTGTTGGGTTTTATTTAAAAACGCCAGAGAATTATGCAAATATTTGAAGGTATCAATTTAATTTTGATGTTGTTTTATTTGAAAGGGTGTAAACTCTGGAAATATTTTTTGGTGGTGAAGTGGAGAGAAGAGTGAAACCTGTTTTGTCCTTTTATTACAGTTTAAAGACCTATGGGTCAAGTCAGGTTATTCCAACATGCGAAATACACAGACTCTCTATACTATATGGTTCCTCCTAAAATATATTTTTTTTATGAAAAATACGAGGAAGAACAGCTTCGTAGAACGCAACACGACACATCCTCTACTGCACCTGCATTTATATTTATTTTTTACTACAAAAATATATATATTTTCCTCCAAAAACAAAAACATCACACCAAATAAAAAATAATTTTAATAAAGCAATTACCAACGCACCAAAAACATTCCAATAATTAAAATTATTTTTTACACAAAGTTGCAACTTTCGAATTTGTTTTTTTTATATTTGTTTATTCCGTTTTAAATAAATTATTTTCACGTTAAGTGTAAAGTTAACTATATTAGGTAGGGCGAGGCAGCTGTTTTTTTGATTTGTACAGTGAATGCTTTGTGTAAAACATACTTTTAGTTTTCTTGTAATACATCGACCAATTAATTAGTGATGTTTTATTACGTAAATATTTTAGAGAGTCGACATATTTTTACAATACTTTATAATTAAAAAATAGTTTTACAAAAAATAATAAATACAGAAAACTAGAATTTATATCGACCTACATGATGGATGATAAAGAATAAATCCGACAAATTAGGATAAATTCATAGAAAGCAGACTAGTCAAATCGATAAGAGATTTGAAAAAACAAGATAGTTAGGAATAGTTTGACAAAACTAGCCAGAGAAATTCAAAACACAAGAGACTAAAGATGATACTTGAGAGACAAGAATATATTCGAAGTACTAGACTAGTAAAACTAGTCGAAAAAAAAACCAAAATGAACTAAAGAGAGAAGACTAGGAAGACAAGAATAGATAGACAATACTATATAGACAAGAATATATAGACAAGACTAGACAAATAAAACTAAACAGTCTAAACCAGAGAGACAAGACTATACATACAATATTAGACAGGCGATATTAGATAAACACGAGTAGACTAAAGAGGCTAGACAGAGAACACGATACAGACATATAATATTAGACAGACAAGACTAGTCAGACAGGACTAGACAGATCAAGCTAGATATTCATGACTAGACTGACATGACTAGACAGACAAGACTGGACAGAAAAGACAAGGAAGTCATATAACACTAAACAGAAAGGAGTATTCCTTTAATATTAGACAGCGAGACTAAAAAGGTGAGACTAGATAGACTAGACTAGACTGCCAAGGCTAAACAGACAAGACTAGTCAGACAAGACTAGACAGATAAGACTAGACAGACAAAACTACACAAAAAAGACTAGACAGACAAGACTAGACAAACAAGACTAGACAGACAAGACTAGACAGACAAGACTAGACAGACAAGACTAGACAGACAAGACTTGACAGACAAGACTAGACAGACAAGACTAGACAGACAAGACTAGACAGACAAGACTAGATAGACAAGACTAGACAGACAAGACTAGACAGACAAGACTAGACAGACAAGACTAGACAGACAAGAGTAGACAGACAAGACTAGACAGACAAGACTAGTCAGACAAGACTAGACAGACAAGACTAGACAGACAAGACTACACAGACAAGACTAGACAGACAAGACTAGACAGACAAGACTAGACAGACAAGACTAGACAGACAAGACTAGACAGACAAGACTAGACAGACAAGACTAGACAGACAAGACTAGACAGACAAGACTAGACAGACAAGACTAGAGAGACAAGACTAGACAGACAAGACTAGACAGACAAGACTAGACAGACAAGACTAGACAGACAAGACTAGACAGACAAGACTAGACAGACAAGACTAGACAGACAAGACTAGACAGACAAGACTAGACAGACAAGACTAGACAGACAAGACTAGACAGACAAGACTAGACAGACAAGACTAGACAGACAAGACTAGACAGACAAGACTAGACAGACAAGACTAGACAGACAAGACTAGACAGACAAGACTAGACAGACAAGACTAGACAGACAAGACTAGACAGACAAGACTAGACAGACAAGACTAGACAGACAAGACTAGACAGACAAGACTAGACAGACAAGACTAGACAGACAAGACTAGACAGACAAGACTAGACAGACAAGACTAGACACACAAGACTAGACAGACAAGACTAGACAGACAAGACTAGACAGACAAGACTAGACAGACAAGACTAGACAGACAAGACTAGACAGACAAGACTAGACAGACAAGACTAGACAGACAAGACTAGACAGACAAGACTAGACAGACAAGACTAGAGAGACAAGACTAGACAGACAAGACTAGACAGACAAGACTAGACAGACAAGACTAGACAGACAAGACTAGACAGGCAAGACTAGAGAGGCAAGACTAGACAGACAGGGCTAGACAGACAAGGCTAGACAAACAAGATAAGACAAAAATGAATAGACAGACAAAACTAGACAGACAAGACTAGACAGAAAAGACTAGATAGAAAACACTAGACAGACTAGACTAAACAGACAAGGCTAGACAGACAAAGCTAGGCAGACAAGGCTAGACGGACAAGGCTAGACAGACAATACTAGGCAGACAAGACAAGACAGCCAAGACTAGACAGACGAGACTAGACAAACAGACTAGACAGACAAGACTAGATTGACAAGACTAGACAGATAAGACAAGTCAGACAAGATTAGACAGACAAGACTAGATAGACAAGACTAGAAATATAAGACTAAAAGAAAAGATGTAATCAGACAGAAAAAACTAGACAGACAAGATTAGACAGCCAAGACTGGACACACAAGACCAGACAGACAAGACTAGCCAGACAAGACTAGACAGACAAGACAAGACAGACAAGACTAGACAGAGAAGACTAGAGAGACAAGACTAGACAGACAAGACTAGACAGACAAGACTAGACGGACAAGACTAGACGGACAATACTAGGCAGACAAGAGTAGACAGACAAGACTAGATAGAAAATACTAGGGAGAGAAACTACTCCGACAAGGCTAGCCGGACAAGAATAGACAGATAAGACTGATTCTGGGATCAATAAGTTGTCCTATGTTTGCTGCTGCTGATTCCCTTTCGTCTTGCCATCTCCAGCATTCGAGATGGCGTGGCTCACACTGTCTGTCTCCCCGCAGTACACACAATTCGTCTGAAGCCCGGCCTATGTTGTGTAGATAATCTCTAAAGCAACCATGGCTGGAAAGTGCTTGGTTCAGATGATAACTTATTTCACCGTGCTTTCTTTTGATCCAGGTGGCAATGCTCGGAATAGGTAATTTGGTCCACTGTCCTGTTTCCGTGAGCTCCCACCTTGTCTGCCACTGTTCGAGAAGTTCTTTTCTGGCTCTTTTTTTTTGATATGCTGTTGTAGCCGGTTTCGTAAAGCTTCTTTCGCTCTTCTATGAGTAGGTCAATTGGGAGAATGCCTGCAATGACCAGGGCAGCTTCCCCCGATACCGTTCGGTATTAACTACATACGCGTATAGCATTTTCCGTTATATAGCTGCTAATTTTTGCAAATTTCCATTTGATTGCAGTTCCTTGGCCCATATTGGTGCACCTTATAACATCGTAGCCTGAACTACAGAGCTCAAAATTCTGCGTTTGCTACTTTTGGGGCCCCCTACGTTTGGCATTAGTTGTTGTAAGCCTGCCATAATCCTCATTCCTTTAGCCGCCTCCTTTGTTAAGTGTGCAGTAAACGATAGCCTTTTATCGATCGTCACACCAAGGTATTTTGTTTCTTGTTTTGGTATTATCATTCTGTCTTCGATTTTAAATTTTATTGGGCTATGTTTTCGCAGACCTGTAAGCAGAACCGCTTCGGGTTTTTCTGCTGCTAAGTTTTCTGGATTTCATCCATGCACCGATTTGAGCGATTACATGGTTTGCCGTTTGCATGGGACCTTACTCGGTTCTGGCTGTAACTACCAATGCTATATCATCGGCGAAACCAATTGTTGTTGCCCCCACTGGTAGTTTCATAGTAAGTATTCCGTCATATAGTTCCAGAGGGTAGGCCCTAGTATGGAACCCTGTGGGACCCCACTACTAACTTCAAGCTCTTCTATCTTTCTATCGCCTTGCAACATCAAGCTCCGATTGCTAAGGTAACTTCCTATCATGCGCAATAAGTATGGAGATATACCTTTATTTTTCAAGCCTTCCATAATATCTTTCCAGTTCGCGCTGTTGAAGGCTTTCCTAACGTCAAAGGTTAGGAGAGCACACATTTTTCTGGTTCTCTGCGATCCTGATTTGGCTTTTTCTGCAATTTCTAAAACGGACATTAGGACATCAATGGTTGACCTTCCTTTTCTGAATCCAAATTTTTTCCACGTCCAGTAGACAGATTGACCTATACGATCTAGGGTCGCCAATCGGTTTATCCCCTTTTCTGATAAGGACTAACTTTGCTCTCTTCCATCTGTCTGGAAAATTTCCGGCAGCTAACAGTGAGTTTATGGTGTGTAGTAAAAATTTATATTGATTTTGCACGGTTATCTTCATCTCAGGTGGAACTCCATCTGGGCCTGGGGCTCTACCTGTCTTTATTTTCATGCCTGCTGCCTTTAGTAACTCCGCAGTGAAGGGTGGTGTATTTCTGACTTCGGGCTGTTCCCAGTCAATAAGGGTATGCCGTGGAAACAGTTCCTCAGCCACACGGCGCACTTTCTCTTTTGTCATTAGTAGGTTTTGCGGCTTGATATTTAGATTTCTCCTAATTTTTTGGAAGGCGTCCCCCCATATGTCCCTATCTAGATCGGCCCAGAGTTTCCTCCAATGTTGTTCTTTCGTACTATTTATAAGGCGACGAAGATCCTTTCTTGCGGTCTTATATATTTGATTAAGTACTTGCATGTTATCAGCACATATTTTGTTTTTCCTTTGGCGTTGGTATCTCCTCCTGGCAGCTACGCATGCTGCTCTCATGCGCTCGATTTCGTCTGTCCACCAGTACACGGCTTTACTTGTATTTTCTCCTCTTTTTTTTGTCAAGTTGGCTTTGCATACTCTACTCATCATATGAACTAGTAAGTCCGCGTCCGTTGTTTGAGCAGTTGATGCTTCTCTTGTTAGGTGTTGCTTTATCTTCTCTTTATTAAGATATTGTGTAGTCCAGCTAAGCTTAGACGAGTACACGTTTTGTTTGGATCTTTGTTTTTCCTTTATTTCATAGAGTATGTAGCGGTGGTCGCTGAGACTTTCCTTATTCAACACTCTCCAGCTTTGGAACAAGTTAGATATAGAGTTGGATGAAAATGTGAGGTCTATAATGGACCATGAGTTGCCCCTCATGAATGTGGGGTCTTTTCCTTGATTTTGCAGGACCATATCTGTTTCTGCCGCCCAATCCGTAACCACGTTTCCTCCTTCCTTTTCCATAAAGGGAGATTTCCAGTAGGGAGACTTTGCGTTGAAATCTCCAGCTATTATCTTTCCTTTATTTTTGTGTAACCTGATATTCTGACTTAGTTCTGCAAGGGATTTGGACAGTTGCTCGATTGTTTCGTTTGGGGAAAAATTACAACTGTATAACCCAGACAAAGCCCGTCCCTTTTCCAGCTTTAGTTACAGCTACGTTTTGGTTCCTGATCCAGATAGCTGAATTGTTTTGATCGTCCATAAGCCATTTGGCCTAAGTTTTTTGTTTTGCTCACTTATCAGGACTATATCCCCTTTCACTTCCTTCGCCGTGGCGATCAGTAAGTCATAAGCTGGACGGCACCTCATTAGATTAATTTGTATTATTTAAATCATTGTTGAGATTTTGTACGCCTTGCCTCCGCTAGCGCTTTTCTAAATATTGGACATGCTCCAGTGTCTGCTCGATGTCCTTCCTGGTCGCAGATAGGGCCGTATGGTTTGTTCTCACAGCCCTTCGCCTTGTGGTCTTCTTGGCCACATCTTAGGTATAGCATCTGGCGGTCTGGGCCCTTACAGGCAACTGCGTGATGGTCTATTAGCCGGCATTTGTAACATCGTTCAAGATCGATTCTTTCATGAATTCTACAATACAACCAGCCAATTTTAATTTTCCCGTGTTCTATTAATGTATTTGCCTGGTTTCTAGGTAGTTGAACGGTGGCTATTTGCCTTTCGCCATAAGCGGGTCTAAGATTTTTTACTTTTACCTCATTCTTTTTTGTTTTGAGTAGCTTTTGTATGGATTCTTCTATTTCTTCAACGGTCGTAATGGCATCTATGTCCTTTATGTGGATAATTGTATCTGTATTTTTTGCGCGGACTTCGACCTCTGGACAGATAAGACTAGACAGATTGGACTATACAGACAGGACTAGACAGACAAGACTAAACAGACAAAACTTGATAAACAAGACTATGCATACAAGACTAGACAGACAATACTAGACAGACAATTCGGACAAGACTAGACAGACAAGACTAGACAGACAAGACTATACAGACAAGACTAGACAGAATCAACCCTGGCCGGTTAGTACCTGGGTAATATGGTAACTAGCCTCACCATATTTTCTATTTATCCAGGAGGATTCGTCCGGTATTAGCAATTGGGTTCACTGTCCTTTTTAGCAGCCATCTTATATGCCACTCATCCATGCGTTTTTCTCTGGCAAGTTGTTTTTCTTTCTTGCTATAATTAGAGTCATGCTACTTTTTACGCTCCTTTCTGAGCAGATATATTGGTGTTCCTAAGATAACTTAAACGGCCTCTTCTGACACCCTACGGTAAGAGCTGCATGCACGCAGAGCCATTTTCCTCTGAACGCCTGCGAGATTGTGGAGATTTCGTCTTTCTGTAGTTTTTTAAGCCCACAATGAATATTACCATATTGGCCATACATCATTGCGGACTGAAATACAGTACTAAATACTCTACGTGAGCTGTTCTTTGGCCTTACGTTTGGCATTAGTTGCTGTATGCATGCCATTGTCCTCATTCCCTTTCCTGCCACTTCGTTTATATGCGCCGCAAAGGATAATCCTTTGTCTATAACTATTCCGAGGTATTTGATGGTTTCCTTCGGTATTATTATCACGGTCTTTGGCCTGTGAGAAGAACAAAGCGCCAAGCTATGGTTCTTCGATTTCGTCCACGCGCTGATCTGTTGATATGTTGTTGTTTGCATCAGCTCTAGTTCTGTTTTTACTGTTACGACTAATACAATATCATTTGCGAAGCCGATTATGCTAGCCCCCAAAGGTAGTTTCATTGTTAATACTCCGTCGTAAAGCACATTCCACAGGATAGGTTCTAGAATTGAGCCCTGAGGGACATCGAGCAACACACCAATTTGTCGTTCTTCTATTTTCCGGTCTTCTAGTAGTAGTATGCTCCTACTGCAGATGTAGCTTCTTATTATTCTTAGTAGGTAAGGAAATATGCCCCTTATTGTCAAACTGTCCATAATATATTACCAGGATGCAGTTTTAAAGGCATTCCTAACATCAAATGTTAGTAGAGCACACTTGTGTCTAGTTCTCTGCGTACCAAGTTTGGCCTTTTATTGTTTTCCGACAGTCCGACTCCCGCCTCGAGTTCTCTCTTTAATCGTGATAGCAAGAGTTGCTCCAAAAGTTTGCCGGACATATCCAATAGGCAGATAGGCCTATATGATGTTGGATTTCCCAATGGTCTCCTTTTCTAATGAGTGCAAGTGTTGCTTGCTTCGATCTAGCTGGGAAGGTTCCGGCAGTTAATAGGCCATTCATTACATTTAGAACGAATTTAGATTGGTGACTAGCGGTTATCTACACGATCTTAGGTGGTATTCCATCGGAGCCTGGTGTTCTGCCATTTTTGATACGCTTGCTCGCGGTCAATCGTTCCTCTACCGTTAAAGGAGGCGTAGTTTCGACTTCGGGTTATACCCAGTCGAAAGGGGGATGTTTTGGAAATAGTACGTCTGCTACCTGGCGCACTCTTTCCGTTTTAATTGAGACATTTTTCCGCTGAAATTTCAGGTTCGTTCTTATAATTGGAACGCGTTTCCCCATGTATCCTTATTTAGATCCGCGCATAGTTTTTTCCAGTTATCTTGTTTGGATATGTTTATGAGTTGATGTAGCTCCTTTTACTCGCTTATATTTTTGATTTAGCCGATTTTTTCTTCGCATGCTTGTTTTGCTCTTTGGCGTTGGTTGTTCCTTCTGGTGGCAACGAAGGCAACTCTCGTGTTAGCAATTTCGTCGGTCCACCAGTATACTGACTTGTTACTTTTATGACTTGTCAATACAGACAAGACTAGACAGACAAGACTAGCCAGACAAGACTGGACACACAAGACTAGAAGACAGGACTAGTCAGAACAAACTAGACAGACAAGACTAGAGAGACAATACTAGGCAGACAAGACGAGACAGATAAGACTGTACCCACAAGACTAGACAGACTAGACTAGACAGACTAGACTAGACAGACTAGACTAGACAGACTAGACTAGACAGACTAGACTAGACAGACTAGACTAGACAGACTAGACTAGACAGACTAGACTAGACAGACTAGACTAGACAGACTAGACTAGACAGACTAGACTAGACAGACTAGACTAGACAGACTAGACTAGACAGACTAGACTAGACAGACTAGACTAGACAGACTAGACTAGACAGACTAGACTAGACAGACTAGACTAGACAGACTAGACTAGACAGACTAGACTAGACAGACTAGACTAGACAGACTAGACTAGACAGACTAGACTAGACAGACTAGACTAGACAGACTAGACTAGACAGACTAGACTAGACAGACTAGACTAGACAGACTAGACTAGACAGACTAGACTAGACAGACTAGACTAGACAGACTAGACTAGACAGACTAGACTAGACAGACTAGACTAGACAGACTAGACTAGACAGACTAGACTAGACAGACTAGACTAGACAGACTAGACTAGACAGACTAGACTAGACAGACTAGACTAGACAGACTAGACTAGACAGACTAGACTAGACAGACTAGACTAGACAGACTAGACTAGACAGACTAGACTAGACAGACTAGACTAGACAGACTAGACTAGACAGACTAGACTAGACAGACTAGACTAGACAGACTAGACTAGACAGACTAGACTAGACAGACTAGACTAGACAGACTAGACTAGACAGACTAGACTAGACAGACTAGACTAGACAGACTAGACTAGACAGACTAGACTAGACAGACTAGACTAGACAGACTAGACTAGACAGACTAGACTAGACTAGACAGACTAGACTAGACAGACTAGACTAGACAGACTAGACTAGACTAGACCGACTAGACTAGACAGACTAGACTAGACAGACTAGACTAGACAGACTAGACTAGACAGACTAGACTAGACAGACTAGACTAGACAGACTAGACTAGACAGACTAGACTAGACTAGACAGACTAGACTAGACAGACTAGACTAGACAGACTAAACTAGACAGACTAGACTAGACAGACTAGACTAGACAGACTAGACTAGACAGACTAGACTAGACAGACTAGACTAGACAGACTAGACTAGACAGACTAGACTAGACAGACTAGACTAGACAGACTAGACTAGACAGACTAGACTAGACAGACTAGACTAGACAGACTAGACTAGACAGACTAGACTAGACAGACTAGACTAGACAGACAAGACTAGACAGATAAGACTAGACATACAAGATTAGACATGATTAGACGTATTTGACACAGAAGACTAGACAAAAAAAAATAGACTGACAATACTAGACAGCCAAGATTTGACACGCAAAACCAGGCAGGCAAAACCAGACAGACAGGGCTGGACAGACAAGACTAGACAGACGAAATGAGATAGATACACTAGACACTAGTCTGACAAGATTAGGTTGACAAAATAGACTAAGTAGACCAAAGTTACAAGTCTAGACTGTCATACTTGTTTGACAAGACTAGACTGACTGGACTGTTCTTACGAAACTAGAACGACCATAGTAGGTTTAGAAAAGTTGGCAGATGAAATCTAAACAGGAAAATAATTGAATTATATTGTATATTGTAAAAATATTGTCCTTATTAAATATTTAAGAATTCAGCTTTACATTAATTAAATATTACTGAAATTATTATGTAAGATAAATCGCTTTTTATGCGTGTAAATAAGTGAATTAGATTATGTAAAGCAGGGTGCACAAACCATCGTCATCGCTTTTGGTGTGATTTCAAGATTTTTAACTGTTGTCAAGAGAAGTTGAGTAAAATACGCCACACGCATTACAAATCATTTTTAGTCATCCTGAGAGGCACCCTGTTGTTATTATGTGCGAAGTGAGAATTGTTAATTAAGGGTACAAAGAGGTAATTTAAAAAACTATGAAATGTTGATGGTGAATTATAAAAGGAATTTTGGAGAGTGTGGCAAAATAGTTACTAAAGTTTCTACAAATATTTATTATATAAGTAAAGGTTTATGTTAAATTTGTTAGTGTTTTCGGTTTAGGTTCTTTTGAAAATACATTTTATCAAATTTGAATAGGTTTAGTATATTTCGTTTCCAAATTGTATTCTTTATAAGTTAAGTTGCAACATATTTGTTCAAAATTACTCAAAATTCACAGTTGTTTGTTGTGATAGGGACGTATGAAATATATCGAATATTTATCAACACATCGATAGATTTTGTTTTAGGAAATATCGATATTTTCTCGCGATACATAAAGCTTCTTATACACGGTATAGAAAACTAGCGTATAGTCCTGTTATAGTTTGTGTATAGCTATGTGACCGCTTCCTATAGTTCAAACTACTCGTATAGTTGAACTATACGAAGCGGTCACACAGCTATAGTCAAACTATAGCAGGACTATACGCTATATACTATTTATATACGATTTCTATACCGTGTGTACGTAGCTTTATAGTAGCAATATATCTACCGCTAGTAAATATTTTATTTTGTAAACGATATTTTTTCAATACGATTTAAATATTCTATTGATCACAGCACAAACCACAGTTGTAGCAAAAGTTTTTTTTTTTTTATTTTTTTTTTGGAATCGGATACCAATGTTTATGATTCATAATATTAATAATTGTTATTGTCTCTTGCTATTGTAAATAATGGTTATTCTAAAATTTCCAAGTTGTAGCGTTATAAATTGCATTCTATTCATCGTTATATAGTGCTGCTTAAACCTATTAAGTACGGTTCTGGACTATCATTCTGATGTATAAAGTGTACAAAGTGTCGAATCCCGATAAATGTATATTTGTTATTAGTTGTAATTAGTTGAATGTCTCTTTAA
The DNA here is from genome assembly GCA_944588485.1 of Phosphuga atrata. Taxonomy (NCBI): domain Eukaryota; kingdom Metazoa; phylum Arthropoda; class Insecta; order Coleoptera; family Silphidae; genus Phosphuga; species Phosphuga atrata. Next base: position 41,594,554 of record OX155893.1, read on the forward strand.
TTCTCTTTTCAACTTTAAAAAATGCTGTTTATAGTATAGATAATAATTGCTCATATTTAATCGAAAACTATATTTTATACGATCTGTTATTATTTCGTTTTTATTATCAGGAATATTTTATTGATATTACAATTTTGTTTAAATCGACGATATGATATATCGGTATTTTTTGAAAATACATATAGCAATGCGATTGTTCGATAGATTCCAAAATTATCAATATTAAAAATATCGATATATTTTTAAATATCTACATCCCTATATTGTGATATTACAACTTGATATGGTATAATAATAAGCGATTATGCAATAAAACTTTGAAACAGCTAGTAGAGTATACGGGGTTAAACGGTTAATAAGTTAAACTGGTTATAGTTATAATCAAAGTATGTGGTATAATCAAATCAAAGTATGTGGTATATAATGTGGAAAAAAACCTATATACTGCCATTGCTTAGAGATTTGTAACACAGGTTACAATTTAATAGGATAGGTATTCAAAAACTATTGTTGTCGCAAAAAATAATTTTCCAAGAGTTTACAACAATTTTGATTGTGCTTTTTGTCTATTAATTTTTCTACTGATCGTTGACGAAAAATAGTCTTGCGGAATACGGCGATTTTGTGTTTTAGATTTTGCATACCTGTGCCAAAATTAGTGCGAATCTTGAAATTCCAAACAGGACTGTTTCCCTAAAAAGGAATTTGTAGACTTTGGAAGGTTTTTGATTGTATATTAAAGTTGCTAGAGTTCGTCAAAGTTTACTAAACTTAAACTATAGGGGTTTAGATATTGCTTAGCTGTGCAAAATCAGCAAAACAAAGTGGAATATTTGTTAACACTATATAGATGGCGCGATTACAAAGGTGAACATCGCCAGGGGCGGCCCATTATTTTAAGAATTAATAAAACTTTGTTTATTACATTTATTATTGCGAAAAATACAAAATTAGAAAAAATATTACAAAATTTTGAAATGAAAATCGAAAAGGTCGCTAATTTTCCGGTTCAAAATGACGGTTTTTCGAAGGCAAATTTCCAAATTCCTGTTTCTCCGAGGGTCTTTCCGAGGAATTTTCTGTACTTTTGGTCAGGGTCCAAATCTCAATTCCGACCGTCAGCAATTACCAAACACTAATTTCCTTCCTAATTTCGCGATTTCTTTTCCAAAACGCCTAGAAAAAAGCATTTTTTTTTCGGAAAATTCTTCAATTCCGCAAGGCTCGTTCTAAGATCGTAGCTCTAGTGATAAAAAAGGAATTAAGAATTTTTCGAGTTCGCCGTCATCCAAAATCTAAGAAAAATTTTCCGAAAATTGAGGGGAGACTGTTCTAGCAACATTTTCAGTTTGCCAAGGTATGGCAACTAACTGCAAAAGTTGTAAACCATAATCCATATAACCATAATCTGATCTTGGTCTAAAATCAAGGTAAAACTTCAAATTTTCCAATGGCGCCTTATGTTCCTCATGGTCTAATCCAAACATTGAGTAGAGATTCTCGAAAATCGCCAAACTCCATGGGCTGGTCCAAAACCTAAGTAATAATATTCCCGAAAATCCAGAAAAAAGCTCCAAATATTCCACAAAACTAAAGATTTCAAAACAAAGATATCTCAAAATCCCAGTGAACCAAACCGATTTTCCAATTCTTTTCCTTCTAATGATTCGAGAAGGAAACGGTCCTCCAGTCGGTTTTATACCGGAAATGGAAACTGTAGGAGGAAACTTAAAACTGCCGAAAGTCCTCCCGTAGGATTTCTACCGGGAAAGGAAGCTGATGGAGAAAACTAAAAACTGCCGAAAGTCCTTGAGTCGACTTTCTTCCGGGAAAAGTTTCAAATAAAAAATAACGTGTTAGTACGTCAACGCCTCCTCTACGTTGATTATAAATTAACGTAGTACTACGTCGTCGGCTACCAAATTTTAAATAAGAAAAACGTATTAATACGGCAAGGGACTGCAATGTGTTAATAGCAATTCGTTATCATTTGAATCGAAATAGATTTGAATTCAGTTTCAATCTCAAATTTACAAAACAGTTTTTTTGTTCTATTTAGTTTACAGTTCTTGTAAGATTTAACTTTGTCACTAAGTATCGATTTTCTTGAAATTTATCTTTCCCGAGAAATAAAATAATATTTCCCAAGAATACAAACCATTTCGTGTATCCTAAACAGCTTTAATCACGCACGCAAGAGTGCCAATGAAAATCACCTCAATCAGGCAGACCACACTTCGCTTGTACGCTTGTATTGTACAGTTCGCTGTACCATCAAGTGACATTTATTCGTCGATGCCAGAGCGTACGTATTATACAACCTGATGTCACTATCTTAGCATATATGCCATAACGCCCACAATAAAACACTGTGACTTTGTAATCATTTTGCTTAACAAAACAATACTAATTTATTTACGAACATTTATTTATTAACAAATATACTAATTCTTTATAAAATGATAAAATGTATTTAAAAAAAAGATTTTTAGCTTCTATAAAATTGTTAATTATACATTGACCGTCCTTGAAATGAAAAACACAAGCAAACCAAATATTGTAAGTTGTAAAATGAGAAAAAAATATTATTCAAAGAAAATTATATTAAATTCTTGTTTGTATAAAAGAAAAACAAGTAGTTTGACTATGTGCCGTTAATTTGAATATTTCTTAAGAAAATATGTAATTAATTTATAAATATATTAAAAATCATATTCTTCCTAAATTATTTAAAAGTTATTTAAAAAAAAATAAAATGGATTTGTTAAACAATCTTGCGTAAAATTTGCATCGAGTACTTAACAAAAGACAAATTGTACTGTACAAAGAGTGATTTAAAAACAAAACATTAAACTGATTGTGATTTTACAGTATTATTTAAAAATACTACTTAAATCGATTGTAAATTATAAAATATATAAGAATGAAGAAAATGTTACGAAATTCTGTGTAAATAGTTAAGAAGAGTTTTATGTTCGCTATTTGTGCAAGAAAAAAACAAAATAACGTAGTTCCATTTAGAAAATACAATGAAATATTGAATGAGAAAAATAATAATAATAATGAGGTAAAGGTTTAAATAAGTGTAGAATTAATATCTTTTTCTTTAATAAAATATGTCATTGTGTTCATTTTAGAGACGAGTATATAAACTAGACAATGTCAAGCGTTTTCCAAGCAAATTAGAAGAAATATGTAAGGAGTCTTAATGATAATGTTGAGCAAATATGACAAATTTCGAGTATAAAACCTAGACAATATCGAGCGTTTTTCAAGCAAATGATAAGAACTAAAATAAATATCTAAGGAATCTTAATGATAATGATGAACAAATATGACAAATTACATGCCATTACAAAAGTAAAAAAAAAAAAATTGAGAAAGAGGAAATTAATCTACAAAAACAAGGAATAATATATAAATTTTTAGACTTGCAACGAATATTCAACTATTATTCGGCATTCGGCCTGTTCGGCTACCTTTATCCTATTCGGCCAAAAAACAAATATCTAGGTACTATTCGACCTAATACCGAATACTTAAGTAAGATGTTTTGTTGTATCAGATAATTGCCGAAACCAGTGTTGGGCATAATTCAATTAATTTTTTAATTATAGAATCAAACAATTACAATTTTAATTGCAACTAAATTAATTGCAATTAATTTAATTCAATTAACTGTTTAATTGTGAGATGCTATTGAAATAAATTGCAATTAAATCCATTAATTGTGGTTTACAATTAATTTAATTGCAATTAAAATTTTAATTGTTAGTTACAATTAACTTAATCATCAATTGTTTATTATTACAATTAATACTATTTGATGAATGTAAAAACTTTTCCCTCATTGTAACCGTACTTTCCCGCATTGTGCTAAATAATAGTTATTTACATTAGAGTGCGGAAACCTTGATTTTACAATGCAACAGCTCGTTTGGGAGGCTCATTTGCAGGAGCATTGTAAAATCATTTCCGCACGAAATTTGTATAAGATTTTTTGGCCGACAATTATTATTTAAGAAATAAATAGGCTTAGATTAATTACAATATTGGAAATTATTAAATTTTTTAATGTTGGTACTCACAGACTGACATTTTTACTAATTCATATTTATTAGGTACATAATATGTCATTTTTCCAAATGTGAGACGCACAGTAAAATAAAAAAAATCACTCTTATTTTCTACATTATCGTGACAAATATGGTGTAAAGTAGCGTTTTCTACATTAGATTTTATTGTCATATACTTAATTTATTTTGTACGTGTCCCTGAAAGGTAAAAATTTACTGGTCACTTTACCGCATCGTAGCCGTACTTTGCTACATTGTGTGTAAAAATCTACTTTCGCTGGACGCATACACGATGTCAAAGCTAGCTTTATAATTCAGGAGGCCAAACAATAATTTCCAATATTGTAAATAATCTAAATAGTTGGGAAAGATGGTTCGTTCTGGACCCTTCACCTCCACTTCCAGCCCCCCACCTCGCTCCCACTTCCGGTTAACACCCCACTTCCGGTTCCCACCTCCATTTCCGGTTCACACTCACACTTCCGGTTCCCACTTACACTTCTTGGTTGTTTATGACAACCAAACGAGCTCTCGCGTTGTAAAATCAAACTTCCCACACTCTAATGTAAATAACTATTTCAGTTACGCATTATGGCAAGTGATACTCTCTCCAGTCGTTTTACCTCATTGCTGAAGTGTCGTGACCTCTCGCGCAAAATTGTGGAACGCATCGTCACACTAATATGCGGGACCTTCAGTTTATCGCCGGTTCCGAACGGCACTATTTGAGAGGTTCTCTTGGCAGAATTGCTCGTGGTAGTTTGCCATTGCTTTCCACGAGGTGGCCACAGCATAGTTCCGTGAAACATTTCACGGTTTGTCCGTGGATCGAACCCGGGATGTTAGGTGTACCGAGCGGATGCGTTCACCACTACACCACTGTAAGCACGGCAAGTGATACATTGGAGTATAATAAACATCTTCTAAACGACATTTATTAATTATTCATTGTAATTGTAAAAGTGCATCAATCAATTAACAATTAATCAATTGTAATTGAAAAATTTTACAATTAACAATTAATTAATAGTTAATTGTGATATATTGCAATTACAATTAATTATTTTAATTGTTAGTTGCAATTAAATCTCGTAATTTAATTGTTTCACAATTAATTTTTGCGCAAATATAGCCGAAACTACTCAACAGTGAGGTCACTCAAAAATACTCTACGCAGCGAAAATATAGGCCGACGTAACGAAAAAGGTAGTAGCGAGAAAACAACACAAACAGGAGTACAGAGAAGAGGTGCCCTAAAAGGTGCTATAAGTGCTTCAATGCATACCTCCAAAAAAGGGTCACCGCGCAGTGTCTCTACTGCGGTCATATCCCAGACGACGCAAAACACACAGAGAATGAAAGAACTATACTCGTGGAGACATTAGGTGATACAAGACTGGAAGAACAGTACATCATGGAAGCTATATTAGGAAGTGAGCATAACTGGGATGCGGTACAAGCTTACGTCACCGTAATCATGAAGGAAAAAGAACAAATGAAGAGGAAATGGAAGGCGGCCATAATAGCGCACGACAGACAAGTAAGGTAATATGGACGACTAGACATGTGACGAAAAGACGGAAAATAGCTAAATACGCGACTACATAGCAAATACGACAGAAGACGAAGGACAAAAACGAGATGAGGAAAGGACCACAAGAAGAAGAAGGAGAATGTAAATAGAACAGACACCACCACCTAACAGAAGTAATGCTCACGCAGTTCCAGGTGGAGTGTAGTGAAGAGACAGAGGAAGGGTTTTAGTGGGTATGCTGGTCACGTCAGATTACTGATAAAATGAATATATTGATTTGATTTATAATAATAATGTATTTTTCTTATAATCACAAAAGTTATCATAGGTATATAATCGAGTTCCGTATTAAAAACAAATTAACAAAAAGCTAGGTATCAAATAAATGTCTATGCACTTGAATTCTCTTAGCTAAAATTTAAAGTGGAAGATAAGCACCATTATCTTTTAATGCATTCTCATGCGAAAGACTTTTAATGCATTCTCAGGCAGTAGTTTTTTCCTTCACGTAGAGTTTCCCAGCTGCAGAGAAAAGTCGCTCTAAATAAACAATTACCATAATACTAATATTTTGTCACCGTTTGCATGGATTTTTGGGACGTGATATGTTTTTTATACTTAAATAAAGGTCTATTTCAGCTGCAACTGTATTCTTTTCTGTCGATGTCGCGGTATAAGCTGTGCTTTTTTCTACAACCACCTCTTCGAAGCCATCCATAAAAGATGTGTGAATAGTCTGGCTTAAACTCTTCGGTTCTCATCCTCTTAGCCGGAATAGGGGACGAAATCGCGCTATCGATCAAAATATACTGTTTATATTTCTCTTTGCAGATGATTTGTGAAAACAATCATTTTAAAGCGTGGGTCTAAAGCTTAAGCCACCACATAATTTTTACTTATTCTGAATCGTTCTATCAACCCTTGTTGTATGGCAAGCCTCACCTAGCGTAATTTGTATTTCAACAACAGCTTAAACTGTAGCTACCGAAGGCCACCAAAGTATTATTGCAGCTTAAGCTGTAGCCACCAAATAATTTTTACTTGTTGCGATGTCCTCAAATCGTTGTAGCACCCTTGTTGTATGACATGCCTCAGGTGGCTTAATTTGGGTGTTAGCTCTGATGCGCTCGTTTTATCGCATTATCGCGGAATAATTTCAGAAGTGCAAGCATATCCGGAACTTGTATTTTTTCTTATTACCTCAAATGGTTGTAATAATTTAAAAAGATGCTCTAAAAGCTCTCATTGTGCAGCAGTCAGATTGGCAATATCACAGTCGTGAGATAGACATTTGAACAAACGTGCGAGAAACAAAGACATCGTTACAAGTTTCCCGGCCACCCGCCGGCCGAATACTTTTGCCTAATATTCGGTTATTCGCCTAGCCCGAAAGGTATTCCGTATTCGACGTGTGGCCGCATATACTATTCGTTGCAAGCCTTCTTCTTCTTCTTTCGAATAGCCCTAATTTGGACCATGCTTGTTCAACTGTTGGGCTTTGATCTTTGCCCAGTATTGTCACATCTTCTGCCGGTGTAACTCCTTTCTCTCTTCTGTCCAGGGGGTACCTTTCCTTCGGGATTTTTCCTGAAATCCACGGACTTCCTTCAGGGTGCGTCTCACAGACTGTCTGTTTTGGAGATCTGTTATTACCAGTTCTTTAATATCCTTCTCGGTTTCTGTCAACCAAGTGGTACGAATCTTCTTTTTTTGCCAGAAGGTGAACAGATAATTAGTTAGCCTCTCGATTTGGAGATAATCTTGCAACGTGGCCATAGAAAGCTACCCTTCTTTTCCTTGCACAGTCAGAGAGCCTCTCAATATGTTCGTAGATATCAGAATTATGTCGTCTTCGGAATTCCCCATCTTCCTTTACCGGGCCTAGGATCTTCCTGAGGATTCTTCTCTCTCTTATTTGCAATTTCTCTACCAGACCTCTTCCGTTCAAGGAAATATACTCTATGGCATACAGGGGTTCTGGTCGTAAGACTGATGTGATTTAGTTTCAGGTTGAATGGCATTTCTTGTAGTAGGTGTTCTTAGTCAGTCGATAGGATAGTTCTAACATGATGAATCTCATGGATAATGATGCTCTTTCTCATAAGTTGGGTTCAATCCATTCTCAGTTCTCTTGATGTTTTCCTGCTCTAGTAACATCTCTGTTTGCTTCTTTGATGTTGGTGAAAAATTCCGTTTTCTCCAGCGACACTTTAAGACCCATTTTGGCAGCCTATTTTCTGAGGAAATTTACCTGCATTGTTGCTCTCTCGGCGATGTTGGCCTAATAGTCAAGGTGTTGGACTTCGGAGCCACAAGTCCCGGGTTCAAATTCTGGACATTGTCAAAAATAAGCCACCGTTCTCACTACCTACGTCCCAGGTAGATACCACTCTGAACACCCAAGTTGATCAGTTCCTTGCGCCATTCTCTCATAACATTTTCAAGGACACAGTTGAAGAGAAGTGGTGAAGGTTTATCTCCTTGTCTTACTCCAGTTTTTATTGCGAAGCTTTCTGAGATCTCGCCTCTAAATTTAACCTTGGAATTGGTGTTGGTCTAGATTTCTAGGATGAGTCTGCGGGTTTTGTTGTCTAGCCCTAGTTCCTGTAGTACTTTGTTAAGCGTTTCTCTATCAATGGAATCGTAGGCCATCCTAAAATCAACAAAGGTGACGACCACCTTGCGGTTTCTCATCTTGGAGTATGCAAGTACAGTTTTAAGATTGAGGATCTGTTCAATACAGGATCGGGTCTTCCTGAAGCCTCCCTGGTATTCGCCCAGTTGACTATCCAGCTGATTTTCTGCCCTTGTTTATAGAATATACTCCCTGGTATTCGCCCAGTTGACTATCCAGCTGATTTTCTGCCCTTGTTTATAGAATCTTGTATGTTACCGGGACGAGAGAAATTTCACGGTAGCTGTTTAGATCAATACGTTGTCAAGTCTATTAATTTTATATTAATTTTGTTCTTGTTTCTGATTAAATTTATGGAATAAAAACAATTTTAACAAACACATTGAATTCGATATAAACGGAAATATAACTAGCATACTCTCCTCTGATTATGGATTCAAGTATAGCCTAATTTTCATAAACTACAGCTATTAAGAAGAGATTTTCGAGATGATGGTTTTGAAGTGAATAGCAGAATATAAGTGAATGTAAGCGAATAGAATAACAGTGTTTCTCACAATGTTTACCAGTGTTCTATTGAGTTCTGTTTATCAAACTTATCTTCAGCTCTGTTTACGAGAGTTCAGTGAATTTAGATGCCGATTAAAAGCGTTGAAAATTTAATGAATCTAATGAATTTTAGGCATATTACGCATATGGTGGCTCCAAAGCAGGATATTTTCCAGGAGTTTTGGGACGATTTTCAAAGAAGATTTTTTTAATTTAAGAAGATTTTTTAAGACAATAGTCTCCACCGTTGATAATTGTTGTCGCTTTTTTTCATCAGTCCATTGGTGAAGGAGTGTAAGGAGTATAATAAAATTTACAGATTCAGCTGTTGGCACTAGGTGAAACATTGTAACAGAAATAGTAATAAATTAGAGACACTAGGTGTAAATTTCACAGATGTGTTTTATTCAACACTTTATCGATTTCGGCTTCTTAGGCCTTCGTCAGTAGCCTACGTGTAATCTTCTGATGAAGGCCTAAGAAGTCAAAGTCTATAAAGTGTTGAATAAAATTCATTTGTGAAACTTACCCCTAGTGTCTCTAATTTATTATTATTTCAGAAGGAATATATTTAAATGAGGCCAAATTAATTCACAATTTTCTTATGACCGCTCCAGACTCTCGCGAAGCAGCACGGAGCGAGGAACTTTTAGCCTTGGCTAAACGTTCCGGCGGTTTTTCGTACCCGAGTCAAAAGGACACGAGGCGCGAGTACCAGGAAGGGAGAGTATCACCTCTACACTCTCGTGTTTACTCGTCCTTTAATTTAGTCAACTGTATGCATGTGGGTCAGTTCACAACCGTTTCTTTACGAACGATTAAAAACTAAAAATATTTTTTTTCCATATCATTAAATTTTATCTAATATTAATTTAAATAATATCAAAAATCATGAGCAATTGGTCCCAAGAACTCCAGTTACAATTCCTTGAGGCTTTTCAAAGGGAACCAGTTATTTGGGATCAGTTATTGGGATAATATAATAATAATTATAAGCAGAAATAGCTGCAGCAGCAGCTACTACCTGTTCGGTGTCGGTCATGGCACTGAGGTCCTCGCAAAGTAAGGCGAGAGTGTGGATGCCTACTCCGTGTAGTTCCTCGCCTCGAACAACTTCGGCGAGGATCCTCGCCGAAGTTACTCCGCGAGAGTCTGGAGCGGGCATTATAAGTTATCACTGTAAATTAGCAATGATAAGGAGAAAATCTGCTATTATTGCTGTTCAAAACAAGGTTCGATTTGGCTATTGCACGAATATTACCAAGTATACTGCAAATATTCCATTGACTATATTATAAATTGACTACTTTTTACTAGTTTTTATAAACTGGAATATTCGACTATCGCAAAAGGGTAATATCAGAATTACGTCCAATTCGGAACAATCATCTGAATACTGGTAGAGTATATTGTTAAGTCGGTGAACTCTAATGTTAAATATTTCTTGTATTCTACACAACGTTATCTACACAAAGATTTCAAACGAGGTTTAACGTTCTTGGTAAAGTTTTATTAATTTCTGCAATCGCTCTTTAGATTATCAAATAACAAATTCCTTAGTTTTACCAACATTTAGCTTATCTTAAAAAAATCTGTACAATTAAACAAATCTAAACTATTATTAAATGTTTCGTTCTATAAAAGATTTCTCGTAATAGTACACGAAAAACATTATCAATAAGTGTTTATTCTATAAAAAATGATAAAATAACATTATGTTACACTTTAAAGCAAGCATGTATTTTAACGAAGGATTTTTTCGAAAAAGGATTTTTTAGATAAATCTTTAATAATCCTAACAATTTCATAAAATACTCTTTTTTATTGATTAAATAATCGCAACTATGTCTAGTTACCCTATACTCATCTCTAAAAAACTCTTTTTGCATGTTTTTGTTTTGTGCCAGATAATAATTTTAATTTATCGAAAATTGATGAGAGATTTTAGATACTTAAGCAGAACGAAACAAAATAAAAAGTTCCTATAAGTTGTTAACAACGAAATTAGCGATTATTTTTCCATTAACGATAATGATTTATAATTGTGAAAATATGTGACAAACAATCACAGTTGTAACAAACGGAATAAAATCGACGTTTTAAATTCAACATTTACATTTTAAATTCAACGTAACATTCAACTATTTTAAAAATCTTTGCCAACAAAGAATGTTGGAACCCAAACGGATGTGTATAGATAACTGTGATTTATGTCACAGTCAGAATTGATATAAGTCCTTGTTATTGAAAATTATTTCAGCTATCTATAATGATTTAATTCTATTGATGCAATAAAAAATGAGTCTAAAAATTATTTAAAATCTCTCTTTCTTCAAAACAGCCTTCTAGCTAAATCCCAATAAACTTTATGTATCCATAATTTAATCTAATCGATTTTCTATTTGTTCTAGTATATTGTCATGTTGATTTTAGTGAAGAAATTAACAAAAAAGAAACTATTCAAAACTTGTGATGCAGTATTATTAGCATTTGATTTGTATTGTATATAGACTCATAGCAAATTGTGCGGGTAAACAAAATATATTGTAAGTTATAAACTATATGATATTTTAAATAAAATCTATTAAAAACAAATATATAATGATAATTATGAGGTATTGTGAAATGAATAAACGCTTGGTTTATTACCTTCTTGTTTATTCAATTCAATAAGGTGAGACAAATACAAGTATATTAGTATATTACACAACAATCAGACTATGAAAACAAGACCAGATGAATCAGATTATACCAAGCAGATGCGACTAGTTAGACTAGACAGGTTATTTAAGATACCTAGCCATATTATAATTTGAATTTTAGTTACTTCAACTATCTACACTAAACAGACAAGTCCGGGCAGATGAGACTCTATAGATAAGATATGATTATAACTATATATAAAACCTTTATTGGCATAATTAAAAAAAATAATAATTTCCAAAATCAAACAAAACATTCAGAATAAGCAACAAAAGCATGAAACTTAAACACCACTAAAAAGAACAAAGAAATTTTACCACACCATTGTTGTAATAAAAACCTGGATATGTCCTATGTTCCACGTTTTGGATAAATGTAACAGTTTTATTGTTTGTCCAAAAACTAAGGGTTTTTATTACCACGCTAAAATCTACCTCCCCCAAACATATTAGAAAACGTGCGAAAGCCTATAAAAACCTTCTAATAGAGATTAACCAAAGGACCAGACATTTTCAGGGAGTTAGAGAATTTAAGCCTCGATTGTTCATGGGAGGAGCCAAGAAAATTCAATCTCCGCCTTATTTGAATTAGAGGGATGATTTAACCCCTCTTACAGATATATTATACTAGGAATGGTATAAATACCACATATAGAGAGTAGAGTGGTAAGCTATAAGTTCTTAAGTCAAGTTATTTCGTTGTATTATTGTTTAAATAAATTGTTAAAACCCTCTCAACATGTGAGGCTGCCACCAATGTTGTGGGGCTATAACCATATACATAAACACCTGTACATCGCTCATCTACCTACTCTTCAAATCCTACTCAATACATTTTACAAATCAACCGCAACACTCAAAACCTACCCCCGCGCACCTGTTCTTTCCACCTTTTCACACTGATTAAAAATGACAGTCCCTTAGAACCTAACCTAACCTTCCCGCGCTTGTCTATGCACTCACTCCAATACTTCCCTCGCCTTCTCTCCTGTTCATTCCACTCCGCCATCGTGCATTCCTCCAATCAATGACTCCACATATCCTCCTTCATTCCACACAATACACCTACTTTCCTCATTCATCCAATGTCTCCTGCCACGCTCTTCATTACTACATCTAAATCTCGCCAATACTGGCTGGTGCTCCGACCCTTTACTTGTGCTCAAATAACCAGGAAGACTGCCATGCACTTGTAACTGACTGTACTGTTGGTGATATTTGCTAGCTTTTATTTTGTATTGGCGCTCTTGACTGTCTACTTCTAATAACCTGTCTCTTACCATCATTTTTCACTGAGCACCCTCACTTTTTTTCCTTTCCAATCCTTTGGATGATAACCTGCCTCTCTCATATAGTTTCCTTTTATTCAGACCCCAACTACTCTCTCTTTTACCACTTAACCCCGCTTTATTCACCACTCGAAAGATTTCCTTTATTACCCTTTCATCTCCTAACCCATTCACCCTATGTTCGAACTTGATCACTCTTTCCGCATCAATTACCGCCACCTTACACGAACCACTTCCTGAAGGACAATGTGACGAGGCGTCGACCTATAAAGGTTTAATACTTTAGCTGCCCCCTTTCGATCTTGTCTTCCTCTTTCGTTCCCCCCACCTCACAAATTCAGTAACACGTTTCGCACACATACCTTCATATCGTCTCTGCTGCTCAGAAAGTTTCCGTCAAAGTTTTTTTTCTAAACCTCACAGATACGACTTACCGCCACGCATGCTTTCTTTGTAACATACTCTATGTGCTCTTTATTACTGAATCCAGCCCCAAAGACATACCCCAAATACTTAAATTTACTCACTTCCTCTATTTTAGTACCATGCAATTCAAAGCTTTCTTTCCTATATCGCCCACCCATTTTAAACCGCATCCATTTTGTTTTTCCAACATTCACCCTTAAATCCCCCTTTCCGAAATACCTACAGAGCCTTTCAATCACGTCCTTCATCTCACTCGCCGTCTTTAGAAATACCACCATGTCATCCGCACATGCCGAGCTCCACATCTTTTTTTTCCCAATCACCACTCCTCTTTACTTTGGGAATTTTAGAACCTTCTCCATATCCGCCACATACAGATTGAAGAGTGTGGGACTCAAAGGGCAGCCTTGTCTCAGGCCCTTCCTCACCTCAAAATAGTCAGATTTCCAATCGTTCACTACTACCTTACATACAGTTTCCTCGTACAAATCCCTGACGTTCCTTGACACTCTCTGAGATCCTTAACTTGCCCAAACACTCATTTAATCTCTACCTATTCACCGAATTATATGCAGCTTTCACATCAATGAAAACAGAAATCAGGCATCCCTTTTCAATGATTCGCTGGTCAATGATAACTGTTAAGGTCACCAAGTGCTCCACCGTGCTCCTTCCTTCTCTGAACCCCGTTTGAATTTCCGGCAAAAGATTCCTTTCATTGATTTCCTTCCTCAAGTGACAATCCAGGATTTGCTTATATTAACAACAGACACAGAAGATGTACTAGACTAGACAGTTGGGTTAGATTAGGTTGCGATTAGTTGGGATTACATTGACAGATATATACTCATCATTCAACGAGTTGAAAGATGAGTATAAGATATATAATAACACTAGACTAGGCAATTAATCAGAGTGAATCTGTCAAGAAAATGTATCTGGATTTACATCGAAAACGCAGATATGACAAGTTATAGGTCTAGTGAAACTAGTAACTAAAGTCTATAGGGCCATCTATGTACGAAAAAATATCAGGAGTGACCACAATAAAAGTGCATGGGTTGATAAAAAGTATATTGCTAAGAAAAAAGAAGTGAGAGAAGAGGTCAAGAGATGGTGACAGGGCGAGGGAAAATCGAATAAATTAAAAAACATGAGGGTACAATTGAAAGAACTTGTGAAGAACAAAAAGGGAATGTGTGAAAGAAAACAAATGAGGCAAGAAATCTCAACAGTGGAAGAGAAATATGGAAGGTTATTACCAACAAAATGGGAAAAAGGCAACTCGGAATGGCACTGACATTAAGATGGAAAGTTGTAGAGCACATTTTAGGCAGTTATTGGACGGAAAAGACCACAAGGAAGCTGAAGAGCCAGTGGGAGATATGGTGGAAAGAGAGAAGGCCAACAACTAAAAACTAGGAAGGAAAAACTGGGAGTGGCAGGTTTTAAGTGGGCATCGTAGCCTAGAGGTGAGAGATATAGTTTATGATTCTAAGGTGCCGAGTTCAATCCGAGCGATGTCTGACCGCATTTGTACGATTAACATAAATGTGACTATTAACGTACCAACTTATAGAGAGACAAACTTAGACAGACGACACAAACATTTCAAACCAAACAATGATAGGGGATTATGTACTTTTTGAAAGCATTTCATAAACAATGAAAAGGGAGGTAGCAACTTTTTAACAACCTTGTACTGACTGGTACCATATCAATGGTAAGGGGCTCTAGTCGTACCATATCAAAAAGATGAGGGGCGTGATGTTGTGGGGCTGCCAGCAATGTTGTGAAGCGGGTTATGGTGTGAACCACCGCCGACTTCAATGTTGAGAGGGAAGGACTGCTGTCCAACAATTCTTCGGACACTGTGATATATCTAAATATCACGGGATCTTGTAATGCAATGTTCACTGGGATTCGCAAGGCACCTAGTTTGTCGAATAATAGTCGAGTTGGTTTTAACAATTTAATTAAACAATAATACAACGAAATAACGCAAGACTGAAGAACTTATAGCTTACCACTCTACTCTCTTTTCTCTTACTTCTTACTTCTTACCGACAACTGGGGAATGGTATTTATACCATTCCTAGTATAATATATCTGTAAGAGGGGTTAAATCATCCCTCTATCATCCTTCAAATAAGGGGGCGATTGAATTTTCTTGGCTCCTCCCATGAACAATCGAGGCATAAATTCTCTAAATCCCTGAAAATGTCTGGTCCTCTGGTTAATCTCTATAGGAAAGTTTTTATAGGCCTTCGCACGTTTTCTAATATGTTTGGGGGAGGTAGATTTTAGCGTGGTAATAAAAACCCTTAGTTACTGAACAAACTATAAAACTATAAAACAACTGCATTTATCCAAAACGTGGAACAAATGGCACCCTTTGGAATGTGCGCTAATGGCACAGATGTCCAGTACTGGTTTTTATTACAACAAGTGGAAGCTAGCGCCGGTAACACAATAAAAGAAATTCCACGCATTAGTCAACAAGGACAACAAGCAATACCAGAGTGTTGAAAGGAAGGAGACATGATGCCTATTTTCAAAGCAGGCAACAAGGGAGAAGCAGAAAATTACAGAGGTGTCATGCCTATGAATAAATCATATAAGATATATGCCACAGTGGTGGAGAAGAAATTACAGGAAGAAATTGAGGAAAAGGAAGTGATTCATGAAGTATAAGGACATGAAGTATAAGGACTACCTTAAAATACGCAATGGAGCAAGAAATGGCACAGCAAGGGGAAAAGGTAAGTTTATGCGTTATTCATAGATCTCCTCGTGGCATATGACTCAGTAAACCGAAAGATGCTGTGGGAACTGATGACTACAAAAGGGATTACCTGGTGACTAGTGAAGGCGGTAATAATCTCATATTTAAACGGGATTACAAGGTGCAGGGTAAGAATGTGTGAGAAAATGTGATATTCTGGATTATGAACGGTTTAAGGCAAGGGTGTTCACTTAGCCCCGTACTATTCAATGTGTTCATTTCTGATTTAGAAAGGGTTTTAAAAAATGGGCAGGCAGAAGGAATGGTAATAGGCAGGAGGGAAGTGTGGTACAAGAATGAAAGGGGAAATAAAAGAGATGATTGGAGGGATTAAAAAATATTTTGAGAAATAAGGTCAAGTGTGAATTTAGAGGAGACCAGATTGCAGATTTGGTAGTGACATGTACTGCAACCTTAATAGATCTATTGTACCCATTGTATAGAAGACTTAGAGAAGATCCATATTGTAGAGAAGATTAAGTGGATGGTTTTTAGAAAGAAAGCTGTGAAGAAAGAGGGAAACCTGATGTGGGGTATAGTAGTTATAGAACAGGTCAGCAGTTTCTAATACTTAGGGTTTTTGTTTTGCAGTAATGTATCCAATAATGAGTTTATATGTAATAAAGCATAGGTGGCTGCTAACAGGTTTTGGAATGCATGAAAAAAATTAAGAGAGCTTTGTGGAAAAGTGGTAGTGTTGAAGGCGTGTTCGTAGTATTTTGATGTACGGAGCGGAAATTTGGGGTATAAATGAGATTGAGCAAGTAGTACAGTTTATAAAAAGGGCGCTGCAACTAGACAGGTGCAAGCCGGAATACCTGGTTTTACAAGAAGCGCATGGTTATAAAGTTGCAGTAGACGCATCAGTGAGCACGATATGAAGGGAAAGTGTCTGTGGTAGGAACTGAAAGGATAATGAAACCGGTTTTCAAAATTATAAAGAAGGTAGGTGTTGGAGGGATGAGAGCAACAAAATTAATGGAAAAAATGTTTAATCGAGTAGGGTTGGCGAAAGCGAAGTAGAGAGGTTGAAAGAGGAAGGCGTGAGGTTTAAAAAATTGCTGGGTGGAAGGAGTAGGGAGGTAGAGTTGCAGATAAGACAAAGCCGTATAGACGAAACCGGGTACAAGCGGGATTACAACAAGATTCAAGTATACGGCAGGTTTCGGAGCGGCAACGAGGAAAAGGAAAGAAGGTATTGGCTAAAAGAAAGTGAGAATGCGTGCTCTATATGTGGAGAGGGTTCTGAAAGATGGACACATTGGGTTGAATAGTACTACAAAGGGCTGACTTGGGAAGAACAGAAGGGGAAAAAATTGGGAAATTTGTATGGACGAGTCTGGTAGCGGGTGGTTCATAATGCGTGAGATTTTAAAGCGGAAGGGAGTGATAGTGGGAAGAGTTTAAGGCAGTGAGAAAAGTTAGGTGGGGCGACGTACTTTTACTTTCTTTTTTATTTGTGTTTTCTTTTCATTTTTTTAAAGTCGGATATTTGGGGAAAGGAGAGTTGGAGTCCTCGATTTTGCTTTGTTTTATGGATATATGTTTTTGTTTTGTTTTGATTTTGTTTTGGAGTTATCTGTAATGTGTTGATAATGATAATGCTAATAAAGGTAATAATAATACAGTTATAAGACGAGATTATGCGAATGAAATTAGTCTAGTCTGAACGCGATGGAGTTAATAAATATAATACTAGATAGATAACTAAAATAAAATGCTAGATAGATAAAACACAATCTGTCTACAAATGATATACAGAAGATATTCAATATTATATGGAGAAGACTGATTAGAGATGAATAGGCTAGTCAAGTGTAAACTGGAAAAATGAATAGGCCAGGACTTCTCAATGTGTGAGTATTTTAGCAAAATTAACAAATTCCTGTGGTAATAAGACAAGTTTTATACCAGATTTTTTGACCAGGTAAGTATTGAAAATACAGAAGCAGTCGGGTATAGAAAATTAAAGGCGTATGTGCTAAAACCAGACATAATGAAATTTATAATCATTGAGTATTATTTACTAGATGTTAGAAAAACTGTGAGAAGTTTGTATAGTCCTATCGTATAGTCCTTGTATAGTCCTAAGTTGAACTTAACATCCCTTTAGTGAAACATATTATGTAAAAGATATTGAAGCAATTACTATTGAACAGCAAATGTGTGCATTGTGTTCTAATACCGAAGACTATAAAACATAAAGGAGGCAAAGAAATGCAAATATGCTAGATGGGTAATACCATTACAAAAGGTAATGGTAGCAGATGAACTTGTACAGAACTTACAAGGGCATGGACGAAACAAATACTCTAATTTTCAGTACAATGTTAAGAGTGTTTGGTTAAATTTCAGAGATTAAGACATATTCAAAAGTCTAATATTCGGGACAAGACAGTTTAAAAAAGATTATGTTTTAATTAATCCTTGCCTTATGTTAGCGTCTTGTTGCTTCTCACATTTTAGAACTTTATCAACTTAAGTTTACTGATTTTTTTTTGTTATTTTTTGTTTGAATCTGAAGCTTTAGGAAATTGAGTAAAGTTAGATACTCAACAATTTTGTGTTGTAAACTACTTTAAGATCGTGTTGAACTTTTCAAAACATTCGAAGGGCTTTAAATTGCTTCTGATATTAATTGCTGAAGAAATGCTACTGAATATTCCATGTATCTATCTATTGAATACTATACCATGGAAGATGTTTGAAAAATATTCTATTTAACATATGTTCAATATCCCTGCTATAAAAGCAAATATTATTTAAAATTTGCTTTCTATATATTCAATAACAAAATTGAACCCTTATTAGAACCCTTATTTCCACTATACTTTTCTATATTTTTTATGGAACAATGTTTCTCTTTTAAAACAATGTTAACTTGTAATGTGATTTTTCATTGTGAGCAAGTTATTTAAAAGTGGGCAGGCAATCGCCTACATTGCGGCGATCGGTTCACAATTCGAAAGTTGCCTATAAAAATGTGTCATGTTAAATGCACCCAAACTACAGTCGCACGAAGCGAGTAAGAAAAACAACCTTAGCCGTTACATTATTTAAAGAGCAACAAAATATTATGGAACCTATATAATTACCAGCAAATAATGCCCGAGAAAAAGAGAGATGGGAATTCGCCGTATTGAATGAGATGAGAAATTGCACACTGTCTCGATTTCGCTCTCCTCGGTATTTATTTTATTTGCCTTTTAGTATTTGTGCTGGTGCAGCCTCTCTTGTAGAACCTATATGCAGTGTATAGAGAAAGTTTAGTAGACTAAATAAGAAATAAAAAAGGAGGGACTCGTTAATGTGGGGCCAGCTGTTTTTAGTTGTTGCAAATTTCATATACTGCTCTTTTTCTCTTCTTCTTCTCCTTGTTCTTCTTTGGATAGCATTTATGACCTACATACATCTCCGCAACAGATCTTATATTACATATTATAATAAAGAAGATAAGATAGTATTGCATTTCCTAAGCACTAAGCAATACTAACATTTAGAAGACTACAAAACATATTAGAGTTATCTATATAGTTCTCTATTCTTGTCCTGTCTGTGATTTTTTTTATGCCTTGTAGAGTCTATATAATTTTCCCTTTAGAGTTTAGCCTGACTAGCCTAGTCTGTCTAAATATCCCTTGGTGTCTGTATATCCCGGTCTGTTTATTCTGGTCTGCGTAGACTTGTCGATCTAGTCTTGCCTAGCCTAATCTAGTCTTGCCTAATCTAGTCTTTTCTGTCTAGTCCGGTTTGTCTTATCTAGTCTATTCTGTATAGTCCGGTTTGTCTAATCTAGTACTGTCTGTCTAGTGTTGTCCGTCTATTCTTGTCTGTCAAGTCATGTCTATCTAGTCTTTCCCGTCTAGTCCTGTCTGTCTAGTTTTCTCTCTCTAGTCTTGTCTGTCTAGTATTGTCTGTCTAATACTGTCTGTCTAGTCTTGTTTCTCTAAATCAGGGGTCTCCAAACTACGGCCCGAGGGCCACATCCGGCCCGCGGACAGATTTTGTCCGGCCCGCGGAGAGCTAGCATACTTGAAAACTCCTTTTAGAGAACATATTTTTTATAGCAAATTAAATTTAGTTTACTGAAGTATTTTAATTTTATGTTGAATAATTATTAATATGACATCTACATTGATATGGTCATGGGCTAACTACCCATAACATTGTTGTAGGCTTATTGTTATTGTTTTTGTGATAAGTTGGATAAAGAAACAGAATTGTAATGAGTAAAGACATGTATAATATGCAGAAAAATTAACTTCAGTATATAATAACTAACAAATTATTCAAATGAATCCAACTAACATTTTATACATTTTAAATAAAAACATAACTTATAACAAGCATAATGACATATGAAATACTAATGAGATTTATGTAATTGAGATTTTCCACTGACAATAGTTTGTAGTTGTGGACTAATTTTACTTGTACCAATTATTAAAAGAGATTTAAGATGCTCATCAGTTAATTTAGATCTGTAAACATTTTTTGTGTACTTCATTTTGGAGAAGGTCTTCTCACACAAATAAGTAGTACCAAAAACAGAAAACAGCCCACGAGCACATTTATGCAAATTATCAAATTGCGTCAGTGGAAGACTCATAAAATTCCAACAAAGATGAGTTTTGATATTTGTTCTTAATTATATCACTGCACTGTAGATCAATCATTTCCATTTGAAGTTCCGGGGCTAGGGTTTCAATGTCAGTATCAAAAGGATTCTGAAAAATCTTAATTTGATTCGCAATGGCATCAAAGTCCGAGAAACGAGTATCAAAATTTATTTTCAAAGCACTCAAAGTTTCGATTGCAAAATCGATAGGAAACTCAGTCTCAGTGTTGTGGCTGAATATTTCACATGTTTTAAAATGTGAAAAACATTTACTTCGTAGTTGTGATTGAAACAGTATCAATTTCTTCCGGAATGATTTGATATTAGTGTATAAATCAGGAAGATGCTGGTTTTCTCCTTGCAATCTCAAATTCAGTTCGTTCACATGTTTTTTCAAATCAAAATAGAATGCTAACTTCCACAGCCATGCGTTGTTTTGCAATTCAGTAAGAGGGCGATGCTTTTCATTCAAAAAAATTGCGATCACTGCTCGAAGTTCAAAAATGCGCTGAAGGACTTTCCCACAACTAAGTCAACGTACGGCAGTATGATAAGGTAAGTCATTTTCTCCAATCTCTTCAATAAATTGTCGGAATTGTCGGTGATTCAGCCCAAAAGATCTGATAAAATGAACAGTTGATATGACTGGTTTCAGAACTTCAGACATATCCAAATATTTTCCGCACAAAGACTGTTGATGAATGATACAATGTAAGACTAATGGTTTTGAACGACCGTCATTTTATACAGCCTTTGACACAAGAGCGACCACTTCTTTATCTTTCCCACTCATGTTTTTGCCTCCATCAGTTGTAATACATTTCAAGTTTAACCATCGAAGATTCTTTTGATTAATGGCCATTTCAACTCCTTTAAAAATATCTGTACCAGTAGTTGTGCCATGAATACTATACATATCAAGAAGTTCTTCATGCACTGCATAGCTTTTATCTACTCCTCGAATATAAATCAACACCTGAGCAGTATCTGATACATCCGTTGACTCATCCAAGGCCAAAGAAAACCACTCAACATGTCCATTTTTGTCGAACAGTTGAGAGGATATATTTTCAGCGATGTTTTCTGCCCTTCGAGCCACAGTGTTTGCTGACATACTGACAGTTTTTAATAAATTTACCTTTTCAGGGCACATTTCTTCGGCTACTGCAATTATGCATTCTTTGGCCATTTCTCCATCGGTGAATGGTTTTCCACGTTTTGCAATTTCAAGAGCCACACGAAAGCTGGCACGAGTTGCAGCCTCTTGTTCAGTTTTGAGTTTTGTAAATGAAAATTGCTGCGATTTCAATCCGCGCTTCATAGCTTCGAATTTTTCTATCCGAAAACTTCCTGTATATTTTGAGTAATTTTAAAAATGTTTTGTTTCATAATGACGTTTAATGTTACATTCCTTGAGAACGGCTATGCTTTCATTGCAAATCAAACATAGCGCCTTGTTACTGGACTCAATTACGAAATACTGAATGTTCCACTGATCTTTGAATTTTCTGCATTCACTATCAATTTTTCGCTTCTTTTCCATACAACTAAATCACACACAAAAGCAAAAATTCAAATCAAAATACTGTTACAAAGATGTCTTAAACTTAAACACGCACAAACATGTTTTAAGGAGGTACGCACTATTTTATTTCACAACGGTGTCATAGGAACTGACTTGTGGTTGCGCCACTAGCCTTATTATATATTCCAATTACTGCCATCTAGAAGTGAGTGGAAGACACCAGAACTTTCTCGAACCAACGAGATTATTCTGTACGTGCTATTAGCGCCATCTGTTAGCGATAGAAGGTACTACCTATTTCCGCTGTGTCCACCAGATGTCGTGTCACTTTACTCCTCATGGCTCGTACTCTACGACTAATCTAGAAATTACAGATAATGACAGGAAAATTAATAATATGCAGCGTTGCCATTTTGCGGACTTTAGTCCGATTTGCAGCCTTTTTTAAACGTTGCGTACTTTTTCGGACTTTCTTTTTCATCAGTGGACTATTTCACTTTTTACCACCGGCAACAATGATAATATGGTTTTGGCCCTCGGAACTTACTGGAGTAATCAGTATGGCCCTAAGGCTGGAAAGTTTGGAGACCCCTGCTCTAAATCAATCAGCCTAGACTGTTTTGTCTTGTCTGCCTAGTCTTGTCCGTCTTGTCTTTTCTGTCCAGTCTTTTATTTATGTATAGTATTGTCTGTCTAATACTGTCTGTCTAGTGAATTTCAATTTTATTTATTTCATAATATAAAATATTATTTAAATGAAATATGTCACGTACATGAAAAAAATGTATTAAAGAAAATCAATATTAATACAAATTACGAATTATGATTATTCGTTGAGGAATAAAATACAACCAGGTTATAAGGTGCAATTTTATTAATCCACTCGTACAAATCCTTTTTTAATTGATTTAGATTCCTGTTCTGACGTTTCATTTCCCATGGGAGCATATTATATAGTTTTATGTTGATGTGGGGTGGAGTTTTTACAGACATGGTTAGGTGGTGTTTAGGTAGCTCGTATATATCTCTGTTGTGCCTGATATCTCGTTCCGTGGGCTTACGAAAACTTGAAAATAGGTGTTTTTGTCTGAAAACAAATAAGATAGCTGCGTAGTTATAAGTGCGTGTTAATATTAGTTTATTTGCCGTTCTAAGTTGGATTGAACTCTACAGGATTCTGTGTATTTGAGATTATTTAGAATACGTAGGGCTTGTTTTGTATTTCAAACATCTTGGTCATCGTCCCAGTTCTATTGCCAGAAAGCATAATTGAAAAGGTTAGATGAGAGTGGAATGTATAAAAAGACACCAATGTTAAGAGTTCCACGTCTAAATATCGACTTAGAGCAGGGGTTCCTTATTTATGACGTGCCCCATTTCTACAAAGAAAAAATATTCGTGCCCTCCTGCCCAGATAAAATAATTTTAAGTTACTATCAAAGATTACACAGAAGACTGTTCAAACATAAAAGTTTTTTTATTGCTTATTAAAGTTACACAAATATCATAAAAAGCTACTTAACTAGATAATACTTAATTATTTTAATGTGATGCGCTTGCATGTTTCTCTCGGCTTAATTAGAAAAATCGCACAGCGCAAATGACTAACAATGTTAAAGGTATTTCTGTACTTGGATTTTATTGCTACAATAGCAGAAAATCTTCTTCTGCGCAAATAAGTACTGGATATGGGTAAGTGCAATTAAAGTGATTTCTGTGCAATTTTGAGAAAAATTGCGAAATGTTTGACGCAAAACATTGTTTTACCCATTTTGTCGAAATCGTATTTGGTAGCAGAACAATTTTTAATTTTCCAGTGCTTCCTCTCGCACCATTTCTTGCAGAGCATCTACCTTAACATGACCTCATCAGATCAGACCTTCCTCCTCGGTAGTGAAGTGGATAACATACCCGCCTATCAAGCGGGAGACCAGAGTTCAATTCC
The DNA here is from genome assembly GCA_944588485.1 of Phosphuga atrata. NCBI lineage: Eukaryota > Metazoa > Arthropoda > Insecta > Coleoptera > Silphidae > Phosphuga > Phosphuga atrata. Next base: position 41,618,638 of record OX155893.1, read on the forward strand.
CCATCGAGGAGGCATTTTCAACCAGGGCGGCACTAACCGTCCGGGCTGCCCACCCTAATGGAGTGTGAAATAAGCGATAGCGGGGTGGCGCATACTAGATGTAGATTGTATATTTCGGTGGTGACTTGTGCTGCGACTTTCCCTACCCTCTTATCCCACCCTCTTCCTTTAATCGTTGGTATACATACCAATGGATCTGTCACCAATCGATAAACGTCATCAGTAGAAGACAGATCAGAACTCATCAGTAAGACGCTTAAAATTATTCGATATATTTGTGTTGGTTTCAGGATCCTCAAAAACCTCCTTATAACGCGTTTCTTCGGAAATACTGCATAATTATGAAAACAGGAGTAATTAGCTGGCTCTAATAATACCTTACGATCCCAAAGTTGCAACTTTTCAGTAAAAGTCTTGATGACATCGTGATGATAAATTATATTTCCCTCCTTGTAGTTTGAAATTTAGAGTTCAACGAATCAAATATATCGGATAAATAGGCCAACGCTACATGGACACATAGCCTTTTGAATACATTGTACAATTCCCTTTGGTTTTCTAAAACTAGTGTTACTTCGTCGCGATGTCAAATAATCTTGCGGTCAAAAAATGTGCTTCTTAACTACACTGGTGGTCCACGCCTCCCTTTGCTCGACCCTCTTTTGCGCCCCTGAAAACGACATCTAGTTGTGGTGATGTCCCCCATATAATAATCGCGTATGTGATAATGGACTGGACCTCCGCGTGGTAGATTCGTAGCAAGAGCGGTAGATCTATGTTATTTCGTAGAATCTTTAGCATGTAGCCTTTTTGATTTACCTTGGAGGCATTGTTATGGATGTGGGTATTCCAGTGTATTTCGTCTTCTAAAAGTACTCCAAGAAATTTAATACTACTTCTTCTTTCTATTCTCGTGTCACCAATTTTTAATGTTTAAAGTTTAATTTTTAAACATAGTTTGTCTTCTCTGTGTTTAAATGAAAATTATTCGCTGAACACCTATTGTTCAGGTTATATAAAAGGTTATTGGCTACTGCTTCAGTTATTTCCACCGACTCCTCTGAGATTATAAAGCTTGCATCATCAACGTAGAACACACTTTGACCCCGCTTAAATATCGTGGGAGGTCTGCGATATATAGTGTGAAAAGATGAGGGGCGAGAACGCTACCCTGTGGGACACCCATTTCTATATTGACAGTTGTTGATATGCAATTCTCGATTTGTACATATTACCTTCTGTTTGCCAAATATGATCTGAGCCATCTTCCACATTTTCCCCTGATGCCATAGGTGTCTAGTTTATTCATTAGTTTTGAGTGTGATATGCAATGAAATGCTTTCATGAGGTCACAGAAAATACCCATTGGGCATTTTTGATTATCAATTTCCCGGAGAATTTGGTGATATAATTGTAGTATTGCGGTTGTGGTAGACCTTACAGAATCCATGTTGTTCCTATAGTATGATGTCGTGCTTCTTAATGAAGGGCATTAGTCTGCTTACCATTGCGTATTCTAGGATGTTTGCTATAGCTGAAATTAAAGCAACTGGCCTGTAATTTTGAATATTCATTGTATCACCTTTCTTATACATCGGGATTATTAGTGACTTTTTTAGGATATCCGGAAACATCTCATACTCGAAACAGCTGTTGATCAGATGAGGGACTGGATCAGCTATAACAGAATTCAACTATTTTATTAAGATACAAGGAATACCATCCGGACCTTGAGCTGTTGAGTTTTTTAAATTGAATGTGAATTCTTCTAGATAGATTGTTTTGTTGTTGAAGGCTATGTGGTCATCGCATATCACTTGCGGTATTATGTTCTTATGTATTGCTTCAACAGAGTTCTTGAAGAAAGAATTAAATTCAGTGGCAATCTTCTTGGGAGAGGTTATCTCATTGTTATTGACTTGTAATCTAATTTTGTTTTTTACTTTGTTTTTGTTAGATAATTCGTTGATTGTTTTCCAAATTGCTAGCTGCTTATTGACCGCATTTTCAATTTTGTTGATGTAGTAGTTGCGTTTAGTTTGATGAATAAGTCTTTGATGTTTGATTTTTTCAAGTGAATAAACTGTCTTTAATGTTGGAAATCTTCTTTGGAGAACGAACAAATCTTTTAATTTCCTACTAGATCCTTTAACTTTTTTCGTGACCCATGTGAATAATGAGCGTTTCACTTTTCTCAAAGGAAAGGAGTTCCAGAAATGATGTTTTAGAGTGCATACGAACGATACTGTTTTGCGATCACAGTAAGTTTTGGAGTACATATCTTGCCAAGTTTCTTCATTTAGTGCTTTATGAAATAATCTTTTATTTTCTACCGTAAAAGCTCTAGTAAACCGGTCCTTAGGTAGGGTAGCTTTTCTTCCAATACTGTTTAAGATTATAATGTGATGATCTGATAGTGTGGTGTCTTCTGTATCTACTGTCATGAGATGAATACCATTTGTGAAGATGTTATCTATTCTCTAACAAAAAAGAAGCAATGCATCCCGAAGGAGGTCTGTATACATTTAGGATTTTAGTAGAGCGATGTTTTCTTTTCCATATGATGCCACAAATTTCAATAGTTTTTTCTATGGATTCTTTGTTAATGTCAAGACTACGTAAAGATATTGTATATTATATATAGTCTTATCTATCTAGTCTTGTCTGAGTAGTCTTATCTGCCGAGTCGAGTCAGTATAATTCTGTCGATGTAGTCTCCTCTGTCCAGTATTCATTGTGTTGTGTTGTCTGTCTATATTTGTCTATCTACTTTTTTCTTTCCATTGTTATCTGTCTAATTTTTTCTGTGTAGTGTTCTGTGTAGTCCTGTTTGTCTAATATTGTCTCTCTAGCCTTGTCTATCTAGTTTTGTCTAAACTTTTCTGTTTAGTTTTACAGTATATGATTTGTCATATCTGTCTAGTCTTGTTCATCTTGTGTTGTCAATTATTTATGACTGATATTATTATGTGAGTGTAGTATCACTGTTTCCTAATGTCTTCTTCTTCTTCTAATGGTGCCTTCTCCTAACGGAGGTTGATTATCATAATGGCAATCTCTCCTTTTTGACACTACTGCTCTAAACAGGTCTATTCGCTCAGAGCGCAACAGCACTAGCACCAAAGGTGACACCTTTAAGAACTTGATGTGTAATTATATTTACATGTATTTTCAACCAATCATTATGTAAAATCAATCAGTGCATAAACATATGTATATATTTTCCGCATGCTTGAGAAATGCATGTCTTGCACTTTGAATAACGTATCGTTTATCATTCAACTAACGAAATAGAAGATTAGAATTAAAGTTTCATAATATATTACATTAGCTATTTAATATATAATCTCAAGTTACTTACAACTGTACTTTATATGGAGCTTCATTAACATTAGTTTGCCGAAAAACCTTACTTTTAATTGTAGTTCCTTGATTTTTAATTTTAAACTCTTCCAAATCAAGAACGTTAACCTTACATTTTACACCATTCACAATTTTTTGAGTGGAATTTTTTTTCAAAGGCAGTTTTAATAATTTTATCCATTATGAATTTAATTTATAATTATTATCTCGGTAGTATCTTATTACAGAATTGACGTATTACAAAACCTATAATTTTTAGCTGTCAAATATCGTATATTTTATTAAATATTTTTTTGTTTTGGCCTGTTGTTTTTAAACACTATTATTGCACCCGCAGTTTTCTTTTTAGCCACGGGTGGCGCTAAGCGCGGTTGTGCACGGAGCGGATAGAGGAGCAACAAACCACTCCCTCAAATTCTTCAGCCATGAGTTCCGTCTTCTTCACGGGCTTCTCTTTCCTGAAATTTTTCCCTGCATTATAAGTTGTAGTAATTCATTACGATCTCCTCGCATGATGTGGCCCAGATATTGAAGTTTTCTGGTTTTCATTGTTTTAATGAGTCTTGATTCATTTGTGTTAAAACTGCTTTCCTCTGTTTTTGTTATGCTCTCGGTCCATGCTATTCTTAACATACGTCTGTACACTCATAGTTCGAGCGCTTGGATTTTATCCGTATCTTGTTTTTTGAGCGTCCATGCCTACTAATGTCTAATTAATTTTTTTTATCTGTTTTTATCCTTCTACTCCTTCCATAGAATTATTTATTTTCTGCAATTCTGTTGCCTGTTGTTGATTCTTGTTTCCATTCCTTCGTCCCTGTTTTCTTGGTTTCAATAATGAACTCCAATTGGAAGAAGAAAAAAGTCTTCAGAAAATACATTTTTGGCATAATTATGGAGATGTGATTACAATTAATTGTAGATTGACCATTTAGGGAGTGAATACCGTTTAGAGACAGATTTCATTTTTCAAAAAATCAAATCCATTTGCAATTAAAACATTGAATACCGTTCAAATTATCACAATATTATGGCAGAAATTCGTTTGAATGTTTTTAATAAACAACAATAGCACATTTCACACAAAATATTTCAATTAAAATATTCCTAAAACCCGATTAAATATTTCAGTTTGATGTAAATAATAAAACTGTATTAAATCAAAGTTTGAATATTAATCTTGCTGTAAATAATAATTAAACGTTTAACAACAAGAAATTAAATATCATTGACGATGTCTAGTGAATAGGATGGTTGCGACAGTTACTACGTGGTAATCCATACTTACATTGAATTGAAAAATTCACTTTGTTTTTTTACCACACTTATATAATGTAAAAATATTATATAACTTATTATTCACAGTTATGTGTAGAAATTTATATAACTGTGAATAATAAGTTATATAATATTTTTACATTATATAAGTGTGGTAAAAAACAAAGTGAATTTTTCAATTCAATGACGATGTCTAGGTTTGTACTATTTGCCTAGTTTTGTCTTGTCCATCTAGTTTAAGCTGTCAAGCCTGGCTAATCCAATTCCCATGCTATCTATATGTTGATTATATTTTAGACAGACAAGATTAAATAGACGAAACTAATTGTAAAGAGACCAAACTAGAAAAAAAAACATTACTAGACATGTATGACTAGATATAAACGACTATACAAACACTCCTCGGTATTGAAGTGGACAACATACCCGCATGTCAAGCGGGAGAACAGGGTTAGATTCCCCGTTGAAGAGCCATTTTCAACCAAGGCGGCACTAACCGTCCGGGTTGCCCACCCTGAAAAAATGCAAAATAACGGGGGTGGCGCAAACTAGATGTAGATGGTAGATTTCGTGTTGACTTGTAATGCGACCTTCATAGATCTATTATACCCCATCCTCTTACTCTAATCGTTGGTATACTTACCAATTTAAAGCGCCTCCTCTAGTTCTGATTCCTTTAGGAATATCAGAATTTGGATGGGATTCAAACACAACTCCTCAGATACAACTCCTCAGCGTTCAAGCAGTTTGTCATCTCTACATTTGTCTCTTGCGGAGCAGTGCTCCACAGTCTTTGAGCAGATGTAAGGGGGTTTCCTCTGCTGAGCCGCAGAATCTGCATATGTCATCTTCTTCTGGGCTTAGAGCGTTGAGGTATTTTCTAAGTCTGCAGTGTCCCGCTAGGACTCCTGTCAGAATTCTAAGCTTGTTCTTGTTTAGATTCAGGCAAGCTTCTGTTCTTTTCTGATTAAAAGATCTCAGCATTACTTTGGATTCTCTTAGCTCTGGAAATTCTTTCCAAGTTTTTATTGTTCTCTTATTTCTTCATCTAAACTTGTGTGAATTTTGTTTATACACATACCGCAAAAGAGTTGTATTATACCATTGTATCCTAGTACCCAATACATCGTTACTTTATTTTCTCAGCTGAGATTGCTTAGCTTTCCCACACAGTCCCATACCAGTTTGAATCTGATGCCCATACCAGTTTGGTGTATAAGTTAATGGCCTTGACGACTGCTTTGATATCTGATAAGGTAGCAATTCGTGTTTTGCGATAGTTCCTGTCGAGTTTAAATTGTGTACATATTTCTATTGCATTTAGTTCTGCTTGGAAGATTCTTGGGTAGATTCCCATGGATTCAAAGTATTTGATACGAGGTCCAAACACTGCTGCACCAGTACCTTCCTTTGTCTTCGAACCATCCGTATTCCACTTGATAGCACTTTGCTCTATGCGGTATGTTGAGTATTCGGCGCTCCAATCGGCTTTACTACTACTCACTGCTATGTAGTTTTTCTTGAAATGGTATTTGCATACCATTTTATCTTTTGGTACTTCCAGCCAGAGGATCTGGTTTCCAGTCTCTGTTCCCGATTATTTTATTTCCCTCTATTTCTTCCTTGCTGAACCGCTGTAACCGCTGAAACGCCGATCTGGCCGCCCCCTCCACTACGAGGTACCACGGAGGCAGATCGATCAGCATATACTAATCAGCGTCATCAGCGTATACTAAAAGCCAAGGCTAAAAGCCTTGTAACTGACAAGGCTTGCCTGTTCATTCTTATTTGTCTGGCCTTGTGTGGTTTGCCTGTCTCTATTTGCCTGTTTAGTCTAGTCTATCTAATCTTGTCTAATCTTTGACTAGCAAATAACGCATATTTATACAATTTTTAAGACAAAATTAGGTAATAATAACAGAAATTTCGTTTTATTTTTACATTTTCACAAGTCTATTTAATCCCCACATATTTTACAAATATGTAAATATTTAGTAACTTGAGCAAAATGATAAATGTTTTTATATATCCATATAAGAATGCGTTTTTTTTAAATAAAATATAGATCCATTTGCCGAAGAGAAAAAAGCATACATTGTACACATCCGAGTTTTAGAACGTTTTATGCAGAATAAGAGCATGATAAATACACAATAAAAAAAATGTGGCATAGATGGCATAGATTAGTAACAGTGAGTTTTTCTTTGTTTGCTTTTTTGCGTGCAAATGTATTATCAGTAAATCTCTATTTGTATTTGCGCGGTTCAATTTGATTTATGGAGATGAAATTTAAATTTGAAATAAAAAATGAGAGATAATAGGGAATAGAATGAAAGGCGACAACAACACAAAAAAAACGAGAAAGGAAATGGTGTATATAATTCAAATGGATTGTTCTTTTTTTTGGTCATCCTATTTATTACGTCTGCAATTCCCAAAGTTCTTTATTGGAAAAGATAGATAAGACTAGATAGACTAGATAGACTATAATAGACCAAAATAAGACAAGATTAGATAGACAAGTCTAGACAAGATTAGACAAGCAAGACTAACACACAATACTGAACAAAAATACTTGAGAGACAAAACTATATCGCATGATTTCAACATATTAGAAGACTTTGTATTATAAGATTCATTCGCGAATTTAGTTTTAATGTCAAAATATCGTTACTACGAGTTTATTTTGAGGAGGTCAGATGCATCTGCGGCGGTGTGTCGTGTTTTCTTTTTGTTCGTTTCTGTTTTGTTTTGTTTTTGTTTTTGTACCGTTACTTACCTAACAATATAATCAATCGTATCGGGAACTCGTTCGTCTCGCTCCTTCTCGGTCCGCCCGCCGTTTCTAAATGAGATAGGACCAGACGGACAGTACCAAAAGATATCCTCCGCGTATCGTATAATACTTTCAAAGAGAAAACTGCATTTACATTTTTTATTATACTCTTATTGAGATTTTATCTTCGAATATTGGAACGAATAAAAAAAACTGAATAACGTATACAAGAACTTTGATTCTATTGATTCTTCTATATAGCTATAGAGGTCTTCAGAATATTGAATCTTAATTCGTTTTATAACAAACTCATTTCTTTATAGACTTGCCGATCTTTTCTATTTTTTCTAGATTTTTAGTTGTAATTATCGTGTACATGCGTGTAAGGCCGAGGCCGCACTACGGGAGCGGTAACCGCTATAACCGCGTAACCGCTCGAGAAACATACAGTACGCTATGGAAAAAATCAGTCGCGGGAAAAAACCGCAAGTGAGGCCGCTTGTAGTAGCTTACTTGAGTCACAAAATCACGCGATTAAAAACCGCGGCGGTTTAGCCGTAGTGCGGCCTAGGCCTAAAAGGGGTTATAAAGTGTTTTCAAGTAAAACATCTTTGTTTTATAATACAGAACATAACCTACAAACTTTTTTATAATCTGTCAAAGTCAAAACGTCAGTCAAGGATTACATTTTTATCATGATGAAGTTCACGAACGAGCAACGTATGGAAATCGGTAAAACTTACTACTGAAATTCTGAGTGGGTAGTCGCAACTATTTGAATAAACTATTTGAACAATTGGACTAAGAGCGCTTAGTCCAATTTTTTGTCGCAATAATCGTTCCAGCAGACCAGCTGTGCGTGCGATGGTGAATAAATTTGTAATCAACATATTCACTATTGAATGTTCCTGCGTCAGTGAGACAACACACCGGTCGAAGTACTGAAAATATTGCAGCCGTAAGAGCTTCAATTGAAAATGAACCAAACAAGTCGATTCTACGCCGTTCAAAAGAATTGGAATTTTCTCAGTCGACATTATGGCGAATTTTGCGTAGATCTTCAGCTACATCCTTAGAAGATCAAATTAACCCATGAACTGAAACCTCTGGATCATTTAAAGCGCCAAAACTTATCCAATTTTGTTCAGCTAAAGTTTGGAGAACATCTTGATTTCATCGAAAAATTATCTTTTAGCAGCGATTAAGCACATTTTTTGGCTGAATGGCTTTGTCAATAAGCAGAATATGCGTTATTGGACAACAACAAACCCACAGGTGCTCCGTGAGACTACATTGCATCCAGAAAAAGTGAGCGTGTGGCGCGGATTTCATGCCGGAGGCCGTATTTTTGGAATGAATGGACTTGAGATAAGCGATGTGTGGTCGCAACACCATGGTGTCAAAAGTCACACAGCTGGTCAAATAAATGATTTATTGAAAGGAAAATTTGGTAATCGTTTAATTTCAAGAAACGGTCCAGTCGAAACGCCACATCGCTCATGCGATTTGACATCGTTGGATTTTTTCTTATGGGATTACCTTAAGTGCAAGGTTTATGCCAACAATCCAACAACGCTAGAGTAGCTCAGGAACAATATCGAAAGCAAAATTGCCAAAATTCCGGCTGATATGTGTGAAAAAGTGATCATCAAAAAGTCGATCGCTGCCGTCGTGCTCGTGGTGGTCATATGAACGACGTCGAATTCCAAACATGAATTTAACATGTCTACTACACCTGAATTAAATTTCAGCTCGATATCTCAATTATTCTGTGTTTTATATAAATACAAAATTGTTATGTCCTTATTGAAAAACCCATTATAAGTAAACAATAATTTTTGGAAATTGAAAAAGAAAATTTAATTTCACCTCTAAAATGTAATCTTATTTTCAAATCAATTTTTTTAACGTTATATTTTTCTGATTTCGTCCCAAACTATGTTATATAATGACAAAATGGAATAATTGTTCTAGCAATTTGGTAGTAAAGCAAACTGAACTGTGCAAATTGACTTTTTCCACGGGCGCTCACCATATACAGGATTTTTCATGAATGTGCTGCAGATATTCTAGGGCGTAGTCTAGAGCCCAAAATAAGAGTATAAAGATGTGTCCGAAAACGCTTGCTAAATACGAAGGTTGTTCCCCGTATGTGCCGCCACTGGTTAGCTATCAAGATGAAAATAAGCATAAACGGTAGTTCGGCACTAGTAACGTTTGGAATCAGTAACTTAGTTGCGTCTATTATTAGCAAAAAGAGATATTAGCAAAAATGTTGCTTGAAGCCACCCCCTTTCCCTTTTAAGGCTTCAGGCATAAGCTTTATCGGATATATCTTTATAAGGATTTTTATTTTTGGTTTTAGAAGACCCTAGAAATTCTGCCGTACATTTATGAAACACCCTGTATTAATGGGAAGTTAGGGGATTAAGTTATTTAAGGGAAGAAATATGTATTAAAAACATGTTTCCAAAAGGCTATCAACCATGAGTTCTTTCTGGTAATTGAAAGGAAGTTTTTAATATAAAATTGAAACACTATTTATTAAAATGGAATTTTTAATTATGTGGTTGTAATATAACTCATTTCATTTTTATTACATTTCGCCAAAATTACATTTTAAGAACGCATGAATAAAACGGAGCGATTCCAATTCCTGGAGGGAAATATTTTTTTAATTTGAAATTTCTATTTACTTCTATATATAAAAATACTTTCTTAAAACTTTTTTGTTTTGCCTTTAATGATTTCAGAAAGGAATCCTGAAGACTCGCTTTCGGAAAAACAAAAAAATAAATAATTCTAGAAATATTTAAAAATGGTTTGGTGTGTAGCGTTTATCTATGGTTTTACTTTGGTTATAATTGACCTAATCTGATTTGGGCTTGCGTGGTTTCGTATTGGTATTTTATTTAAAACTATGAAGAACACAAGATTAGATCAAATAATATTTTTGCATAAACATATAATATAAGTTGGTTTCATCGATTTAATCATATTCTTGGATAAATGAATAACAATTTTACACTAAAATTTAAGACAAAATGTATTTAATAATTCATACTTTATATATGATTTATTCCTCATTTGCAATTTCGTAAAGTAGTACATCCACGGAAGAGCCCCAGGACCGGGTAATATTATTAATGAACTTTTAAAATACGGCACAGATAAACTATATAGGGTATTAGGAACTTTATTTCAAAGGTGCCTCAACAGGCACGAAGTATCCATAGAATGGAAGACATCACACCTATCGATGATATACTAAAATACCACAAGAGTAACAGCGACAACTATCGTGGAATAGCCGTTACAAGCGCTATAAGTAGAGTCTATAGGAAAATCTCAAAGAACAGGAAAAAAAACGAATACGCAGGTATGGAGGCGGAAGAACAAGCAGGCTTCAGAGCAGGAAAATCCGCAGTCGACCACCTGCTTACGCTAACTCAAATTTTAAAAAGAAAGAAGCACGAAATCAAGAAGTACATCTCCTGTACGTATATCTGATAAAGGTCTACGACAGTATTACTAAAACTAGTAAAACTAAACCAACAAAGTATTAACTTCCGGATTCACAGTAACCGAGGGTTTTAAACGAGGTTTATTATTGATGACATGGAATATATGAGCCGAAAGCTAACCTAAGGAGGTATGGAAAACGTGGTCTGGATGTCAACATTACAAAAACGGAATATATGTGCATAGGAGGACCTCCATCTAGCAACGGGACAGATCATCAACCAATGCAACATATACAAATACCTAGGAAGGAAAATAAGTAAGGAAGGGACACTAGACGAAGCAATATTGGGCACAAAACGAACAGGGAAGAAGAGCTACTTCCATGATGAACAGTATTCTATGGGATAAAAGCATTACCAAATGAAATAGAAAAATATATATACAACTCAATAGTAAAAAGCATAGCAACATATAGCTTTGGGAGGCTTTTCTGGTATTTTCTGTTCTTTTCTGGACATGTCTGATCTTCTCTCATCTGGTTTGGTCTGGTTTTGTCTTGTCTTGTCTTATCTTGTCTGGTCTCGTCTGAACTCATCTGGTCTTGTCTGGTCTTCTTTAGCCTTGCCTAGTCTTTATTTGACCGATATTATTTGGTCTTATCTAATCGTGTCTAGTCTTGTCTGGTCTTGGCCAATTTTATCTTGTCTATTTTTATTGCTGTTTGCTTCTGCAATATTCCTATTAAACAATAATATATTTCTCCATTTGCTTTTTTCTTATGAATTAAAGGTCAGTGGTTCTACGGAGTTAATTAATTTCCATTAGATTTATAATCATCATAAAATGCATCCAAATATTTGAGGAATTAGTAAACAAATAAATATAATATATTATATTTTTGTAACCCACATTAAAATATACATCCTGTTTTTTGCTTAATTAGTAATAAATTTGAAAGCATTTACCAATTCAAGCTAATTAGTAACCCTTGGTAATTAGCCCACCAGTCAGAAAGAGTACGAGAGGGAGGGCGAGAGAAAACCGAAGCAAAAATATAAAAAATGTATTTTAATTTCCACCCTTTGTAAACGCGCCAAGAAAAATGTTTATTACCAATTTAAATAACAAAACTCACTCACTCCGCTCCCCAACCCCTCTTTACTAAAAACGAAATCCATTTTATGATAAATTAATTAATCAGAGTTATCGATCCCCTGCGCGCCGTCACAATTTTTACATTGAAAACTGAGCCCGCCTATCCTGCGAATAATTTTTCCTCTCCCACTTCGCCCAAAAATTTTTCAATTAAAATTAGAAAACAAATATACATATGAAATACAAGCTAAAAGGAAAAATCCTTTAGGTAGATACTTTCCGTGCTATGTGTATGTTCTAGTATCCATAAAACATATTCCCCTAAACACAGTCGGGAATAAAATGGGAAAATGCGGCGAGGTGCGGGGGAGACGCAGGCCGCACGGGATGGTATAGAAAAGGGCTGACTAAAAACGCAAAATAGAGATGCGAAAATGTGTACAAAGAGAGAGGAAGGACTAGCGAAAGTTTATAGTGAAAGGGCGTTTAGATGTATATACAGAGTGAGCATAACAAATTGCGCACTCTAAAATAAATAGTTTAGTACATTTTTTTTTGTTTGGAATAAAAATGTGGAATTTTTGTAGTGATGTATCTTAAAATTAAATGGATATGTAAAATTAGTTATATTTAGTCAAGAAATAAGGAATGTAAAGCCTATTAATTCTTATATTAACACTATGCACAGACCGCACCATTAAAAAGGTGTCTTTTTAAGAGTCAAAGAAACAAAAAAAAGCTTGTATATAATTGTGAAAAATAAAAAAAATAATTTTTTCGAGGAAAATCGGAAAATCATTCAAAATACCGAAAGAAAAAAAAAGTAAATTTTCCAAATTCGAGTCAAATTTTCTGTTCCTCTGGACAAAATCCAAACCTAAGAACTTTCGGAATATCTTTCAGTTGCACGAGACTTGGTCTAATATCCAAGCTGTAGTTTTTAAAAAATAAATAATTAATTAAGAATTTTCCGACAATTTCTTCAGTTTCTCATCGACTGGTCCAAAATGCAAATATCGATTTTTTCAAAAATAAAGCAGAAACTCTACTTCTTCCAACAACTTTTTCAGTTCTCTAAGATTTGGTCTATCCAATAAAAATAAGCCACCGTACGTAATCCTGTGCATAGCTCCGGAAAAGTCATCACTGTAAAATCTGCCAAGAAACCTGCCCTAGTGGCTAAGATCAAGACACCAAGAATTTTGCCGCCTCCCTCTGTCTACACTTGTGGTAGGCAGAGGGAGGCGGCAAAATTCCTTAGAGAGGATTTGATCCATAATCCAATCAAAATTTCTGGAAATCCAGTAAAAACTCCACTTCCCTTAAATGCTGAAATGCTCCGATCCAAAATCAAGGGAAAACTTAAAATTTTTCATTAACATTTTCTATTCCTCAAGATTTTTTCGAAAATCAAGGAAAATCTTCAAACTTCATCAGTTCACACATGGTTGTGTCCAAAGCCCAAGTAACAGTTTCGAGAAAATGGAGAAAATCCCGACTTGAATAATAAATTGACATTCCTGTACTTCTACAACGCCGCCTACCAAATTTCAAATGAAAGAAACGTTTTAGTACGTCAACGGACTGCAATGTGCCAATGAAAGAGATATTCTTATATAAAAAATACTTAAAAAAAAAAAAAAACGTATGCGGTCAGGGGACCCCCGTCAGGAACGAAGTTCCTCGCGCATTTAACAGAATCGAACAACTTCTTTTTTTTAATTATTATTAAAATAATGAAAGTGCACGCAAATATTTTGATTGAATGTTCTGGGAAATATGAATAAACAATCTAAATCTCCATATTCAAACGCACTACAAAGTACCAACTTTTTACAACGGAACACAGCTTGAATATATAAATATATTCAATCATTCCAAATCTTTATAATATTCTTAAGTCTTTTTAGGACTATAAAGACGATTTCTACGAATCACTACAAGTACGAATCACAATAAAGTATTTCTCTTGTACTAGTTTTGACATGCATTTAAGTAGGGTGAAGTATAAAGTTGCTGTCGAAGAAATGATGCATATATTTGAAGAAGAAAAATTTTTATAAAATATTCGAGACGCGTTCCGAGATTTATCTCTCCTCAGTGCAGCTTTGCTTTTATTAATCTCGAAAAGCGTCTGCAGATGGCTACTTACTTAAGTTATCGGAAATACACGTTAAAAACAATACTATTTTTGTGGTTTTTGTTGAGTGCCAATAAGGTGGACTAAAAGTAGGTTACAAAAAGTAAAAAGTAAAAGTAGTACTTAAAAGCTATTAAATAACTGACAAATTTCACATGAGATTTGTTTTGGTCGTCCTAAAAAGACTCAGTAATTGTTATAGAGCTCCGGAAATGTTGAATATATTTATATAGTCAGGCTGTGTTCCGATTGTTTTAAGTTTGTATGATTATCTATAACGTAGGAAGGTTTTACCAATTCAACCTTTATTTTCTTTTCCTTTTTTCTCTGACGATACTCTTTTTGATCCTGAGTTTGTGTTATCACTATTGCCTCTCTATAATGTATATAAATATAGTAACAAAAATAGCAAACACTGTAATCACATGTACGATAAATCTATGTTAATCTATGTTACGTAAGCGATTGCTTCAAATTATAATATTTTAAGAACCTACTTTTCTGAATCAGTATTTTGTATAATTTCTTTTTTTTTCCTTTTTTCCTCTGTCGATACTCTTTTTGACGCTGAGCTTGTGATTTCACTATTGTCTCTCTAAAATGTAAATGCCATAGTGATATAGTTAAAATTGCTAGATTGTGTAAAACCGAGTTATTGCATGATCTCCCTACAGTTCATGTATTCTATTTAAAATACTTGATACGACTAGCTAGTTCGTGAAACCATCTGAAATATGTTTCTTTATTTATCTCTTTATTAATAGGTCCGATAATTAAGGCGAGTAGCTTTATACTTTCAGATGACAGCACTTAGGCATTTCTAGATACGTCGAATCAGTAAGTAAGATATAGTAAATCCCAGTTAAACAAGTTCCTCATAGAACGAACTACTTGAACTGCCGACAGATCATGCAATGGCTCAGTTCTAAACAATCTGACTGATTTCACTATATGACTACGACATATATAAATATAGTAAATATCAAACACTCAAATTACATGTAGGACAAACATTTGTAAACAGCTAGCTAGCAATTGCTTCAAATTGTACAGTTTTATTTTTATAAACTTACTTTTTTTTAGTATATTGTATCCTTTCTTGACTTTCCATTTCTAAAAATCTATTTAAAATAATGAGTATAATATAAACAATATAAGTCTCCTATGATTTAAAACAACAACAAAATACATTTGAACATTTTTTTTTCTTGTTTAGTTTTAAGGTTATAAGCCAGCTACGCTCGTCTGTTACTCTGCCGAAGAAACAGAGAGAACACGCATTATAAAAATATACACTGTGAGAAAGAGAAAGGAAGTGAGAGAGCGCGTTATAGAAATATACACTGAGAGAAAGAGATGGGCAAGTAACGTAACGATAGCCGTGTAACAATAGGCGTGTAACGTTTTCTGCCGAATCGCTCCTACCGAGACCTCCCTAAAGGAACTTCGTTCCAAAAATTTACAGAACTAAATTAGTGATTTCGATAAATGGATGTTTGGGTCCTTTGTGATTTAGGTTCCTTAAAAGTGCTTCATTGTATGAAATGTTGAAAAATTGTTGAAAATGTACTGACATCTTAAATTTGGCGTCATATTTTGCGGCAAATCCAGAGAGGATATTTTTGTTTGCACTCGTTAGAAAACGCCTATAAATTGTACCAGCTCACTTTAGAAAAGCGGAATGAACATAGACTATAACTAAAATAATTATCTATTAAAATATATATTTCCATACGTTTTTTTCTTTTATTTTCTAACTATCCCCTCATGGAATTTTATAGATATGCTAATGCAGAAACGTTGGTTATAATGTTTAATTGTAGACGGTAAATTTTCTGGAGGTAAATTGCTGGCCGTATATATTAAAGGTAAGCAAGAGGGTGCTTTCAGATAAAAGAACTTACTCAAAATTAAATATAAAAATTATATTTAAAATTTGAAATTGTTTGAACTGATTTTAAGCTAAAGAATATGTATGTCTAGGAACAACAGAAATATCGACTAATATGTCCAGTTAGATAAGCAATAGTATATTGTGCAACTAGGGCGGTAAGTTGTCAATTGTCCCAGAGAGCGTAATTGGTCGCACGAACGAAGTGAGTGCGCTTATTCGCTCGAGTGGTCAATTGATAATACCTCACAAGTTGGAAGATGGTCCAGGAGCTATTAAAAAAAAAACGAAGCAGAAATGAAGAATTTGCTTTTTCATTTGTCTCCGGTGGTGTGGATTCGTCGTAAGAACTCAGTCTCCGGTATCACCATATACACCCATTTTAAAACGTTTTCTTTAATTTTTATTTTGTAGTAAGAAAAAAATCTGTCACTTTCACGTCACTTTTTTAATATTGAGGTTTTGATTGTGTTCATTTTATTTATTCAATTGTTTTATTTAATGCAACTTAGAAATTTTTATTGAATACTTGCGTGCGTTACCCATGTAAGTGAATTGACAAAACGAGCCATTTGTCGCACTAAAAAACGGCCGCCAAGATAGTACTTATCCCGCATGTTTAACATATTTTTTATTAGCCCAAACTAGAGATGAGAATGGGATCCCATCGTCCCATCCCATCCAATCCCATCATCCCATGGTATGGGATGAGTGGTATGAACGTCGCGTGGGATGGGATGGGATGGGATGGGATGGGATGGGATGGGACGACAATTTTGTATGGTACGGAGTGGGACGGATTTTGATAATCTAGTAAATCTAGTTCGTGCATATAATCAATTGCTTCCTTATAAGAATCTTTTTATTTTCATTTGTTTGTAGACACAAGTAGGCTTCCGGATACAAATTTCCGAATACTATTTCCAGATTTTGTTTTTTTTTCGCAGTGCATATCTTTTTTGTGTAGGCTTTGCAGGATTTTGTCGGTTACCGAATCGCGCTTGCGCAGTTAGACTGGCATTTTTATTTTGTGAAAAAGAAAAGTCCTATTTTATCCTTGACAATGATGCAGCTTTGTTTTTAACGATTTTAACGATTAGATTGAAAATAGACAATAATCCTAAATTAAGGTTTATCGTGCCAATACGCAAAATTTTAATACAAGTCCAGCTCAGGAGATTTCTGGGATAACGATGTCGTTCCTGAAAAATCTTCCGATATGTTTGTGACGAAAAACAATTACTCATTGTCGAAAAACCGAAAGAAAAGGGAAAAATTGGATGAATGGGACGGGCCGCGCGATCGGGAAGGGATGGGATGAATGGGTTGGAACAAAATTTTACGTTTGTGGGATGGGACAGTGGGACGACAATGTGATGGGATGGGACAGTGGCAGGGATACATCCCACGGGTTGGAATCTTGGACGAGAAACTCGTCCCATGCACATCTCTAGTCCAAACCTTAATGTATCCTTAGGTGTTAAGGTATAAAATGTACAAGTACAACAAAACACAAGTACATAACTTATAAATACGAAAATCTATTATTCGTTTTGAACTAGCCTAGCCCCCAGTCTTTTTTCCTTACTCATGCTCTTCCCCTCCATGACAATATTTTTTTTTAATTTTTTTGTAACAGCTTTGCTACTTGTTTAGCAATTGTTAGCTTGCTAGCTTTGCACTTGTGAGGTCTCTCCTACTATATTCGTTTTGTTAATCCTTCATCCTCACTAAGTGACTGAACTATTTTCGCCGTTATGGATTGATGCTTTCCATGATAGGTTCTACTTATAGTTCTTCTCTTACTAGGTCGTTTCTGATTCTATCTCTTCGCGTAATCCTCTTCAATCCTCATAAGTATCTCATTCCCATAGTTTGAATTTTAGTTTCTGTTTGATTGGATAACACCCAGCTCTCGATTCTGTAAGTTAGTATGGGTTTAAAAATAGTTTTGAACATATTTTGATTTTCTGGATACTTTTATTTTTCTTGCGAAGGCGTTCCGTAGTGAATTAACAGCAGCAAGTAGCAGCACTATGTAGTCATTTAGTTTTGCATTGATCTTTTTTTTTAATCTTCACCTCCAAATAATAATGTATGTAACCTTTATTGATATAAAAAAAATATTGATATAAATAAAAGTAGCTGATGAACTTCAACTTAAACACTACCTACAAATATTTAAATGTTTCCAATTGCTTTATCTCGTTTTCTCTAATTATATTGATATGTCTATGTCTTCCTTCCCTACCACCCTCGCCTGGTTTCTCCTGCATTAATTATCGAATTTCTATATAGTAAATCATTTTTTCAGTAAATCATATATTCAGGTTATATTGCAGGTCTTTTTCATTTTTCGCATATATTACTAGGTTGTCAGCAAATGCGCTATCTGATATTTCTAGTTTCCTCACTTCACTCTATATTTCCTTCATTATATTATCCATAACTATATTGAACAAGGCTGGGCTGTGGAGTCCTCCTTGTCTTAAACCTTCTTTAGTTATGAACTCTTCCGATTGTAGGTTTCCTGTTCTCACATAATTACTTGTATTCCCATAATTAATTTGCATGCATCGCTGTAATTTTCCAGTAATCTCCAGCAACTATATAATTACAATTGAACTTCACTTAAGGTAAGATTTTAAATTAAATTTTGAGTTTCATTTTACGAGATTACATTGTCGATGTTTAGAGCAAATTGTCTATATAATTCAGTGTATTATAATTATTAACATTTCAATCCTTTTATAAGGAGCTTAATTATCACCTATTTTTATCCAATACAAGTACATCTTGTCTTTTACTTCGAAAATATAGAGTTAATGAAAGCATCCTTTTCTGGTTCTATTGATCGTTTGCAAATTTTTTTAAAAATCTTTGAATTTTGCGATCAACCTGCAGTGCTTTTAATGATCTGCTTATGTCTAGACCTTTTATTTCTGCAGCCGATATCGCTGCATGTCTAGTGCTGTGTATTGCTGATCTATACCAGCTTCTACTGAACAGTCTTTTATCATTCTGCTTTATAGATTGTGAAGTCGCTCTACGATATGGCTTTTTAAAAGTTATCAGCAAATAGTCAACATCTCCTCTTAAACATTTGGTTCTTTCCTAATAGACTCTAGCAACGCAAGCGCCTTTCCGATCAGCGAAGAGAGGAAGGATAAAAGATGGTTGCGAAGTTCGCATCCGCGAAATCTTTATTTGTTGTATTATTTTTATGATAATATTAGTTGTTATACGGATTAATGATAATGTCTGTACACTGTGTGCCGTAGCTAGTGCTAATAAACACACTAATTTTAACGTGAGCCTAGTTTAAAACTGATTCAGTATTCCAAATTAAACTGTATTTGGGCTTTGTCGGTCTCATTTAAAAAAACGTCTAGTAACTCAGTTGTGCTTATTAAATTGATAGCGGATCTGTAACCTCCATATATAAGCCTCCCAATCAAAAAACTTGGGTAGTATCTTGAACGGTGGCTCGCCACTGTCCCACGAGGAATATTCTTCAACTGAGCATGAAGGAAAATTTCGCTATATGCACTACCCCAGGTGGCAACCAATCCACCTTCACCTATGGTGACGTTAGCGAACCTTCGGATTCTGGGGAGTCCGCACCAACATGCTTTAAGGATGAGTCGGAGCATCCTGAAATCACCGGACGTAAACTCAGACCAAGACGGCAAAGCTTAATCGCAAAATTTAACGCCAACTCACTGCTAAAAGTGGGTAAACTGAAACATTTGACTGATTCACTAACACGATACAACATAATACTGACAGCAGTGCAAGAAACCAGATTTACGGACGAATATGCATTCGAGTCCCAAGGCTACAGAATCCTCAAAGGAAAAGTGAGTCAGCGGGTAATGAAGAACGTACCCCACTTAGGTACAGGATTTATAAGCAGTCACAGGATACTGGATTCAGTCACCGACTTTACCTCACCGAACAGTCGTGTATCCATCCTCTCTCTCAAATGAGCAAACAAGGGCTACAGTGTAGTCAATGTACATGCCCCAATTAACTAGGACAACGGACGCAATCCAGACGGAACTGATACTTTCTGGGAAGACTTAGAAAATATTATCTCTCAACTTCCAGAGAGGCACACCGTCGTACTGCTTGGTGACTTCAATGCTCAATTGGAAAGAGAGAAAAAATACAGGAACATAGTGGGCAATTATTCGGCGCATAAGCAAGCCAATCGTAACTGAGAACGATTGGTGGATCCGTGTAGGACTTTTGGGTTGCTCATGAAATCTACTGCCTTCAAACACTTGCCAAGGAAGCAGAAGACTTGTATTTCACCTAATACCAATCTGGTTGAATACCAGATATATCATGTGGCCATTTCACGAAAATCTCAAAAGGAAATACAAAACGTGAAGGTACTAAGAAGCGCCAATCTGGACTCAGACCACTACCTCTCAAATACCAAAATAAGACTCCAGCCTAGAAACACTAGATTACACAGAACCTGCAAAATGGTAAGATTTGACGTAGAGCGACTCAAGAACAGTCACGAAGTAAGTCAGAGACTGAACAATACAGATCTAAACAGCTTGGACCAACTGAAGGAGACTCTTGTCAAGGCGGCCAATGAACTCTCCCCTCTCGTTAGAAGAAAGAAGCATCCGTGGTGGACTGAATACTGTGACAATGCAATAGCCCAAAGACAGAGAGCCTGGATGAAGTGGAATTCTAAAAAGACCAAGGAAAATTCACATGCATTTTTGGAACCGAGAAAGGTTACATCCAAGATAATTCGTGGAACTAAAAGAACCTTCACACAAAACCAACTAACCCAAATCGAAGAGAGCTCTGCTTAGAATAACTTCAGAGACCTCTTTAGAATCTTCAAACGGACACTCAGAAAATACGCTCCGCCAAGCCTCCACTTCAGTGACTCACAAGGCAAACTGGCTTATAACGACAAGGACAACTGCCACCTTTTGGCTCAGTACTTTAAAAATCTACTCAACTGTGACCCATCCACCGAAGACTTCGACTATAAACAAACCACACAAAACCCGGACTCGCTGCCCCCTTCATTGGAAGAAGTTGGCCAGATAATTCAACTTCTTAAGAATAATAAGGTAGAAAGAGAGGTGCTGGAAACAATGCCGCGTGTATTGGTTAGTCAATTTAGAGGCAGTCTTGCAACGTGGCCATAGAAAGCTAACTGAGATCTTCCAATACATCTGGGAAACAGAGAAATTACCACCCGATTGTAAATCTGCTCTGATCCATCCGCTTCACAAAAAGTACAAGAAGTCTGGAGAAAACAGAATTCTTCACCAACATTAGAGACGCAAACAGAGAGATGTTACTAGAGCAGGGAAACATCAAGAGGACTGATAAATTTAAGTATCTCGGCGAATGGATTGAACCCAACTTATCAGAAAGAGCATCTTTATCCAAGAGAGTCAACTAGTTAGAACTAGCCTATCGACTGACTAAGAACACTTACAACAAGAAATGCCTGTCACGCAACCTGAAACTTAAGGACTACACATCAGTCTTACGACCAGAAGCCCTATATGCCATGGAGTGTCTTTCTGGTAGAGAAATTGGAAATCAGAGAGAGGAGGATCCTCAGGAAGATCCTAGGCCCGGTTAAAGTAGCTGGGGAATTCCAAAGGCGGCATAATTCTGAGCTCTACGAACATATTGAGATGCTCTCCGACTGTGCAAGTAAAAGAAGGGTAGCTTTCTATGGCCACGTTGCAAGACTGCCTCCAAGTCGACTAACCAACCGTCTGTTCACCTTCTGGCAAAACAAGATGGTTCGTACCACTTGCTTGACAGAAACCGAGAAGGATATTAAAGAACTTGGAATAAGAGATCTCCAAAATAGACAGTCTTTGAGACGCGCCCTAAAGAAAGTCCGTGGATTTCAGGAAAAACCCTGAAGGAAAGGTACCCCCTGGACAGAAGAAAGAAAAGAGTTACACCGGCAGAAGATGCGACAATACTGGGCAAAGATCATAGCCCAACAATTGAACAAGCTTGGTCCAAAGTAGGCCCATTCGAAACAAGAAGAAGAAGAAGAAGATAGCGGATCTTTCAGAATGGTATTCAGAATGGAATTCAGAATGGTAATGATTGAGGTGTACTTTCTTATCCATACTGTTTCCATGTCTTTTGCTACATGAAACCTGTAATCAACCTCCATTTAGGGTGTTGGGAATTGTGATTCTTCGTTTTCGGCTTCTTGCTCGGAATCGCTGGTGTGATGGTCGTCTTCAAGAATCACTTCATTGCCTAAATCATCGTCACTTTCATTAGCGTCATTACCATCCAGCTCTTCGATTTCATCTTTTAAGTCATCCAATAATCGCATCCAATCATCCAGATTTGTACATTTTTCAGCAGACCTAAAAGAAAACAATAAATTTTGTAAAAAAATGAGAATTCTATACCATTATTTCATTCAATAAAATAATTATGCTTTCATTTTACAGTGTTTTGACAAATAATAATAATAAAATGACAATACAAGCACCTCTTTGGATATAAAAATAAAACTTAAAATATAAGAAACCATATTATACTTACATATTCGGGGGCGGGGCGGTACTTTGTGCCGACTGTGGTGACCTGCTCATTAAATTGTCTAGACACGACTGGTTAAACAATGAGATAAGATCGAAATCAAGTTGATTCTTACTATGAGATGTTTATTGTGGAATACAAGAGGGTCTGCGTAGTTTATTTTTACAATTGAATGGTATATCAGTAGAAATGCTGATTGGCGGTGCTGAGTGCCGCTGCGCGCTCGGCAGAGGGTTAAAACGAAAGGTTAAATACTTTAGCACCAAATACACCTCTGGTTGAAATGGGTTCATATTCCGACAATAGTTCTTCAAGGCCGAATTGTACTGTTTAATCGTAGACTCAGGTAAAGATGAGATTAAGATGTTCACTGCTCCTTCTGGAACTAATTTTCGCTGGTATACACGCCTGAGAGCCTCCCTGCAACCAGGGAAAGGTGCTTCGCTAGCGGATGACTCAATGACCTTATCAGCTGCTTCTTGTCTAAATATTTTGCACGTTGCGTGTTGTTGGTCGATCTGGCTAGATTGCTCCTGTTGTTGTATGGAGTTGCTTGAGGACGTCTTGTCTGGTGTTGTTTCGGATTCTGATAGTCTGTCAGATAGATAAGTCTCGTATTCTGAACCCCTACAGTATAAAGTGCGTCCTGATAATGGTTCTGGATGCTTTTAGCAGCATATAAAGTGGAAGCATGAGATAAGCCTTTTCTCACCATACAGCAATGTTCCAGGCTTCGCTTCTTGCAGTGAGTCTTTCAAAATCTTAGAAAGGACTGGAGTACTTCTAGCTGAAGAAATCTGATAATGCAATTGTGATACAAGTTTTTCTGCATCGGCCAGCTTTTCTAAGAGTTCTAAATGATCTAATGGTTGTTCTTCAACATTTAGATTCATTGTAATGTCCTGACGCAATGCAGGCAAGGCTTAACCAGCTAGATTTTGTTCAGAAACGAACTGTTGATCTTTCCTAATCACCGCTTCATTTAGAGTTGATGTGATTTCTTCATTTAACTCAGGTGCTTTGAGCATTTGTGCTCAGGTGCGAGATGAATATTGCCATTACGTGGACATTTGTCCATTACAATCATTTTTATCTTCCTAGATAAACCATTAGTCAACCAAGAAGACCATCTTGACGCAATACTTTGGTGTGAAATGACTGATTTTTTATTTACTGATGAAGGATTATCTCCGAGAACTAATTCTACATCATCCTCTAATTTGTTAGTATTGGTTTCCTCTTCAATAGCACCCTCTTCGCCCTGACCCTAATCCTGAATGAAACTGGCATCTAAAGTGCCTGGCTCCTGGTTATTTTATTTATTGTGCATCAGATTGTTTTGTTTGTCAATTTCTACGTTTTCTTTGTTGGAGTTTTGAACATCATCTGCATATGAAAAGGAAATTTTTCCCTGAAAATGCCAGATGAAGGTTCATAGCACTAGTAGTTTGCTTCCTACGTGCAAAAGTCAGTAGCCTGGTACGCCCATCAAGACTCACACAAACTGAGTAGAAGATGTCGTGTAAATTTATATGATATAAAATATGATTTAACCTTTCAAATGAAAAGGACATATTTTACTTATAATGCTAAATGAAAATTCACAGCACTAGTAGTTATTGAATCCTACGTGCAAAATCTACTAGCCTGCTTGCTATGCCCATCAAGATTTATACAAGCTGAGTACGTAATGTCGAGTAAATTTAAATGTTATGAAATATCAACCTAAGTATTCTAATCTCCGCAGTCTCTTGTTAGTTATTTCCTTTTCCCTGCGCTTCCCAGCTGCTAATTTAATGTTTTTTGTTTCACTAAAATCTTAAAAACAAATAATTATTTACAATATAATCTCGGGAAGTAAGGGGAAAAATATTCTCGAACGAGACTCTCATATAATTACAATCGAACTTCAATTAAGGTAAGTTCGTTTGATTTTAAATTATGTTTCAGTTTTTTTTCCAAGTATTCTCTATAGTGGCAGCCTCTATAGTTGGTACATTCTATTCTGTCATCTTTTTTGTGGAATTGTAGTATTTATACCTACCTCCCTAATCTTCAGCTATTTTTTCTTCTTTCCCTGCTTTGTTGAACACACTGGTTAATATTTTCAATATTTTAATCATTTCTGTAGTTATTCTATCGTCACTTAATGCTTTGCCTCTTTTTAACTTTTTCATGGCTTCTACTACTTATTCTATCTACTTAAAACATATATTTGCGTTTTAGTATGCTTGTAATTTGAGTTCGGACTTACTTATATTATAATAAAATATTATCTTTTTTAATTATCGCGTATATTTTAAAACTATGCAAATTTTATACCAAATTATTTCAAATAAAAAGGACTGTAAAAATCCGATTCCAATCTAAATATAAAAATGTTACCACTTAAAACATAAATTTATTGATTATAAACCCGCAAAAATACGTCCCCTACTTTTTTCGGCAAATTGAAATTAAATTCTACACTCGATTATACACGGGCCAGATCAATGGCATTATCAAAGATCTGATTACCGCTGTGGAAAAATGAACCTCAGGTACGCAGGTGCGACGAAAATTCGACGCCTGAATATCTTACACATGTCAAATACGTATGTAAAAAAACAATTGACGCGACTATGTGATTGGAGCTTTGGGACAGGTGCGAAAGCAGTTTTAGGTCAACTACAATATTGCTCTTTGAAATTTATCTTTCTATATCTATACCACAATAAGGCCATAAAATGTTTCATTTAATATAGTTTAACGTAATTGTTATTATGTATTTGCATATCGTAGTCATGTTTTATTCCTTTTTTTGTATAATTAGGTAGGTGTGTGTGTGTCATTTTGTGGCGAATGTGCTGTTAATTGGATTTTAATGGCACAATTTTTTGCAAGATGCTTGAATTTCCATAGGGGATTATGTATATAAATAATGATATATTTGAAATACAAAATATTTTTCAGGAATTTATTTTAAAAAATGTAGAATTATTACATAGGTGTAAAATTAAGTATTTTATACATTTAGTATTTATATTTTTTTATTAAAATTAAGTATTTTATACATTTTATATAATATTGTGTGTGTAGAAATAATCAAGAAATAAAAAATATATTTTGCTGTCGTTTTGGTTATTTTGAAATAATTTTAGGTTAGTATTGTGAAATGTTGATGTTTTGAATTAATATGTTTGGAAAAGTATACAAATTGTCGAAGTAATTGGAAAATAATAAAATGATTTTTAATTGATTTACCACTAAGAGCTCGGATATCATTGGCTGCAGCAGTGGTTCCCAATAGTGATGCGTCCTTCTTGAACGACCAGGTGAAATTAAACGCATTCGTAAATTATCGACTTTATTGTACATAAAATCGTTCACGAACGGAACAGTTCTATAAATGAACGAATCTGGTACATGTGCGAATCTGTAGGTTGGAATTTTATCAGGAAATCAAAGTTTGCTTTTCAGAAATGTTTGTGTTTTCTTTACTTAATAGTGATAAAGTTGCTTTTTAGTTTATATATTGCGCCAGCGATAATTGGGTCCTCAATTTCTTCTATTTTCTCCTAAGCAAAATAAAATTAAAGCGAGCAAGGCAAACAAATCGACCGAGAAATTGTAAAAAAAATTCACTACGAAATTTCAAATTGAAATTTTGATTGAATTCACGTGAGATTTTATTGACTTCATAATCGGATATAATAAAATTGATTAATGAAAATTAATAATTATAAAAAACAGAATCATTTTCAGGAGACGATTTTTCTGACCACGAAGTAGACACGGATTTTTCAACGTTCAAAGTTCATTGAGTTTCAACATTTTAATTGTATGTTTAAATGTGAATGAAATTTCGCTGGATTGTATCAATTCCGACAACTTGTATCTCGACATGGAAAATATTTGGCACAAAAAATTTACATATTTGTTATTACCAAAAAAATTACTACCAGAAACACATTCTTAAGAAGCAAGTTTTCTCGTGATTTCGTAAATAACGATTTCAACATAGTAATTTTCACTGTAATTAACGCTGTATCCTCGCAACTTCTAGTTTCTACCATTTGATTCTTCCTCTCTTCTTCTTCTGTTGGGAGCCTTGGAAACCAATTTGAGCCTTGGCCTACCCTAGCTTCCTCTTACATTTCTCTCTTTCCCGGGCTAGTTCTTTCCATCTTCCTAGTTTAAGGATTCGTCTGGCGTTCTGGTCTACTTCATCCTCCCATCTTTTTCTTGGTCTTCCTATAGGCCTTTTCGACACTGGTTGGTATTTAAGGACCTGCCTGACACCTGACAACAAGGAATTTGTATCACATGGTGTTTCACGTTGGACTTGAGTACATTCGCCAATTAGAAGCTTTATTTGCCATAATCACTCTGGTTCTAATTGCCGCGTCTTCCAGGCCTTTGCTATTGATGTCTACGCCCAGATACTTGAAGTCGTTCATTTGTTCCAAGTTATATTGTGTTTGTATTGTTGGTGTACCCGTTCTGCTTTTCACTAGCGTCTTTGTTTTGTCGATGTTGATTTCGAGGCCGATTGTTTGGGCTGCTGATTATAGTGCTGCATACGCTTCCTCAGTGGCTCGTTTTGTGTGTCCCATTATGTCAATATCATCCGCGTATGCTGCGAGTTGTACGGATTTGTTTATTAGCGAGTTGTCTGTCCCTATTCCAGTCTTTCTTATTACATGCTACAGGTCGAGGTTGAACAGCTTCGGTGCCAAGCCATCACCTTGTTTCAGCCCTTGCCCACATGTAAAGCTTTCCGATAAATTTCCCTGCACACGCGCCTATGCGGTGCATTGTGACATGGTGAGTTGGACAAGTCTTACCAGCTTTTCTGGTATGCCCAGTCCTGCCAGTATCACGTATAGCTTGTCTCTGTTTATGGAGTCGTATGCTTGTTTGAAATCGACGAACACATTTTATACGTGGACATTGTGTGCCATTTGATTCAGCATTCCAAAATTTTTCGAAAAATATATTTAAAATATAAACCTATGTAACATATGAATATATTTAATGTATAAACATATTTAACATATTTAACATATAAACGTATTTAACATAAACATATTTTACAAATAACCATAAAAACCTATTTCTGAATGCTTTTCAGAAGTCCTTAAATTTTCATCGGTTATTGTTTATAATTTTGATATGAAATGCCTAGCGATGAATCAGCTTATACAATAATTGTTGAATCAGAATCAGAATTATTCTGAATTTGATAGGGACGCATCCACACACTCTCAGAACATCGGCTCTTGCTCTGTATTGCTCGAGTGCTGAGTATGATCCCAAGTATGGGAAAGGTCAGCACACGCTAAACGATTGGATCCCTTAGTTAATGATACTTGTTAACCAAGTTTTACCTGATCAGTGGCAGTTCCACCTAAAGTTAGACGTGCGACAGCAAAAAATGCAGAGCGCACTGTGCAATATAGTCGCTCTCTATTCCAACAAATGCCTTCGAAATGCGGTGTAACCGCAGAATGTCGCGTATTCCATGGATAGATAACGTAACTGAAGTCTTGAGTACACTGAACACTGAAGTCTTAAGTAGAATTCAAAAAGAATTGGAAATAATTCACACCATAAAGAAAAGAAAGTTACAATACCTAAGCCACATAATAAGAGTACCCAAATATGCGCTTGCTATAATTGATAGTACAAGAAAAGATCAGATGCTAAATATATTGCCATTGATTGCCATCAATAAACCTCAAATGACCTCAAATGGCACGTCTAGATAATTTTAAATCACCTTCGATCCCAAGTAGGTAGGTGCAAAGGCAACCTACCGAAATGGCGGTACTAAGAGGGGCCAAGTCTCTGTGAATACGACCAAGAGCAAACAATGGCCCACTTGCTCATCTGCTCAAAGCTGGAAGGGGAATGCATCCTAGAGGATTTACCACTAGTCACGTCAGTGGCGGTCAATCAATATCCTCAAATGAAGATTTTATCTTCATAAGAGGAAATTTAAGACAAGAAATGAGGATATTATGTTTATAAATTCGTTTTAGCTGATTCTGTTCTTCTTATGTTTATCTTCTTATGTATGACTCTTATCACATCGTATTTATTGTCTGGCTTAGACGCGATATAATTATAATAATTCCAAATGAAAAATTTGTGAAAGTGTAACTCTGAATGAAAAAAAGTGAAAGTGTTCCAAGCAGCAAAAAAACTTGAAATATATCGCTAGTGCAAAACAAACATGAAAATGATATTTATTACATCGATTTCCATCAAATAACACGTATTAATATTAATTCAATTTTATACCATACGATCTAAAAAAAAGGAGGCAACCATCCTATTCATTAAAAAAAGGAGGCGATGAGTAATAAAATGAGTGTCTTAACTTCACATCACAAATGTTAGTCTATCAATTAAATCATAACATCACATATTTTAGTCTAATTAATTTTGTTTGCATATTTTGAAAATTGCTTTCCCGAAAGAAAAACTGCTTATGATTAGGTTGAGTCAGAAATTAGATGTTAAACAAAAATACATGAATTGAACAGGTTGAAATGATTTCGTATGAAGTTATTTATTAGTGTTTTGTGAAAGCCGGTTTTAGTGAAATTTTTAAATAAATTATTTTTTACTAAATAAGTAATTTAAAACTGAATCAAAACAAAACCAAGTACTCAGAGAATTTAAAGCTAAATTTGGATGATTTTACGCATTTCTTTCCCGACTAGTTTTTGAATATGGAATTTACCGATAGAAACTAAATAGTTATGCATGAGCTTTTAGCCGGCACATCACTTAAACTCGTTTAATTTTCATCCAATTAATTTGGAATTTTGTAATTATATGAAAAACATTCTACAATTTTCACAACACGTGTGAATCAGGTTTTAGACAAATTCTTTAATGTAACCTCCCCTTTCACA
Organism: Phosphuga atrata; assembly: GCA_944588485.1. Taxonomy (NCBI): domain Eukaryota; kingdom Metazoa; phylum Arthropoda; class Insecta; order Coleoptera; family Silphidae; genus Phosphuga; species Phosphuga atrata. The sequence continues at coordinate 41,648,115 of OX155893.1, forward strand.
AATAACAAAAAATCCAGCAGAATGAAACATAATTTGAAACTAATACGTTTGTATTAATAAATGTGGTAAAAGCCTAGTGAATTTTTCAATTCAATGTAAGTATGAATTACCACGTAGCAACTGTCGCAACCGTCCTATTAATGAACAATTCATTCAGAACAAAATATTTTATATTAATATAATATCAATTTACAAATTTTGAAACGATTTTTGTTTTAAAATCATTGATTTAAAATATTTTAAACTGATAAGACATGATTACAGAAACTAGAATAATCTTATTAGGTAAGAAAATCTAGAAATATTCGAATCGAAGTATCATCGAATCTTATATGTACAAATTTATATGAACTTCGTATAGTTCTCTAGAAAACCAGGTTTCAAAGGTATACATTACGGTTATACCCTAGTAATTGTTTATAACAAATACGTTCATTTATAACAATGAAGAAACTATAAATTTAATATTAATTCTTCTTCTTTTATGACCATATAGAAGATCACTTTAGTCGGTCCATTAACTAAGTCTATTTGAGGGGAGTGTTCGAGCTTTGCGGTGCTCTCAGTACTTTTACATACGTTCTGAACTTCCCGTTCCTTAATTGAAAATACCCGTGTTGTGAATTTCTTCTTTTTTAATGGGAAGCGGAGATTTGTGTCCTTGATTTTTTGGTTTAATTTTATCTTGTCTGTGGTGTCTTCTGGCGTAAGCCCAATTTCTTTCAGATACTCTCTTATTTCTCTGATCTTTCTGCACCCTGTTGTGGTATTTTTGGAGTTGAGATTGTATTGTACCAGTAGTTTCAGAAGTCTCGAATCTGGCATTCTCATTGTGTGCCCAAAGAACCCCAGTCTCATTTTACGCATAGTCAGCAATGGGTTCTAGCTCCTTGTACACGACTTTGTTGGGCACTATCCGCCACTGTCCGTCTTTCTGGTATTTTTATTAATGTATGTTCTTCCAATTCTTCTTTCGATGTTCTGAAGTTTGTCGGTCTTTGATTGTTCATTAAGTGAAACATTGTTTCTGCTGCATATGTGACTTCTGGTTTTATAACTGTGTTGTGTTTTATTTATGCATTTATGGATAGGCACTTTTCCTGTAGATTATTTTTTACGTGCCATCTGCTCCGAGGACGCCGGCGATCATCATAATGCTTTTTATTTTATCAGCAGCGGCATGAAACAGGTTAGTAGAACTGACACTATACCACTCTCTCAGGTTTTTCAGCCAGGACGTGTGTCTTCTTCCAGGACCTCTTCTACGTTGGATTTTGCCTTGCATGATATTCTGTAAGATACGGTACTTTTCCCCTCTCATAACGTGTCCAAGATATTCCAGCTTGCGTTTTTTGATGCTAAACATGACTTCTAGTTGCTTCTAGAGATGGGCAAGCACCTCGGTGTTTCGGAATCTGTCTACCTATGATATTCGCAGCAGGCGGCGGTAGCACCACATCTCGAACACTTCCAGTCGGTTACACATTGACTTTGTTAAAATCCATCCTTCCATTCCATAGTACAAAATTGGAAATACATAGCACCGTAGTAATCGAATATGCAGAGCTATTATAAGTCTCTGGATGTAAGAACCTTCTTCATATTGCTAAATGCTGCTCTAACCTGCTCGATCAGGGACCTTATTTCCTGCTTGTTATCCCACTCACTGCTCAAGAAGCATCACAGACATCTGAAGCTCCAGACTTGCTGAATCTGTTGGTTGCCTGTACTCAAGTTTGCTAGAAGCTCTCCATTTTTGCTAATAACCATAGCTTTGGCCTTGCTAATATTTAACTTGAGACTTTTTCTTAGCTTTTAGCCGCAACCCTATCCAGTAGCGCCTGCAAATCATCAGCACTTCCTGCCAGCAGAACTGTATCGTCCGCATAACGCAAGTTATTTATTACTTCTCCATTGACAACAACTCCTTCCCGGGCTTCGTCCAATGCTTTGGCGAAGATTTACTCAGAGTATATGTTAAAGAGCAGTGGAGAAAGGACACACCCTTGCCTCACATCTCGCTGAATGGGAACGTACTCAGTGGTCATGTCCTCAACTTTGACAGCAGCGACTTGGTTGTGATACAGATTTTTTATAATGCGGACGTCTCTGTCATCTAAGTTCATATTCTGAAGGATGCTGACAAGTTTTCCGTGGTCAACACAGTCAAACGCTTTCTGGTAATTTCTGTAGATGCCCCAGGTTAATTTTTCTGATTCAGCCTGTTTATTCTTGTTTTATCGAAGTTTTTTCATTTAGATTGTTTACTATTTCTCCAAGGTATTTGAATTTGGCTACAATTTTGACTTTATTGCCATTTATGTTTATTTCTTTCAATGCTGTTGGTTTTTGAGGTATAATTACTGTTTTTTTAAATGATATTTTGAGCCCAATTTTACTTAATATAATTGAAGACGCAATATTTTGAAGTCCTGATGTCTGAGTTTTTGCTTCATCTATGTCATTTGCTAGATGTGCAAATTCGTCAGAAAATCCAAGGCAGTTGGTTTTGCTATTTCTGCTTATTTTTATTTTTGAGAGGTATTGTTTAAACCATTCCCTCATTACCATTTCTAGAGCGCAGTTGAACAGTAGCAGTGAGAATCCATTGCCTTGGCGTAATCCTGTTTTGATCTCGAATGGTTCCGATAATTCGTCCCTGAACTTCACTTTTGACTTGGTGTTTGTGAGGGTCAGGTTTATCATGTTTATTAATTTGGGTTGTAGTTCAAGGTGCCTTAGAGTTTTTAGTAGGAATTCCCTGTATATGCAATCATATACTTTCTGAAAGTCTCATAATCTGGTCAGGACAGCTACTTCAGGGTCTAAAACCTGCTTGGTATTCCCCTAGTTCCTTTTCAAGTTCTGATCTCATTCTATAGAGGATGATTCTTGAAAGGATTTTGTATCTTATGTCTAACAGTAGTTGTTAGGATCTGTTTTGTCTGCTTTTTTGTGTACAAAGTGAATGATGGCTGTACTCCATTGTCCTGGTGTCTTTTCTTGAATCCAGCTGTTGAAGAGGAGCAATTTTTGCCGATCTTCCTTCATATTTCCAGATCTCTGCAAAGGTCTGATCTTCTCCCGGTGCTTAGTAATTTTTCATCTCATCCAGTACTTAGTAGACTTCTTTTATTGTTGTTGGCTGGTGTTTTCTGGTGGTGTTGTTATTGGAGTGTCGGTGTCCAAGTTAAGGATTTCTGTTGGTTCTTTGCAATTTAGGAATTTATTGAAGAATTTAGCCAAGATTCTTGCATTGTCTGTATTGTTATGGGCCAGATTACATAAGTTGTTTTCTGAATGTTTTCGTTTCGCTCGATTGTGTCTTGTTGAGTTCTTCTTCAATTGATTTTGAACACATTGAATCAATGTGTCATTATGATGTTGTATTTTTGTTCTCCTTAAAGACTGGGTGGTTCCTATGCCCCTTAATTCCATATTAATTCTACTAGAAATAGTTTCTAAAAATAATAAATAATTATGTTTTGCCTAGTTTCACCTCCATAATGTTGTGTTCTTTTTTAGATTATTGAATTTCTAATCTGTGCAATTTAATTGTTCAATTTTAATTTAAAGTATGCTTTGTATTTTATTGTTACTATTCAAAATTAGCTGTATAGGCAACACCGCAAAAACATGAAGGGCAATGGCCCTATCATTCAATGTCAAAACATACCCTAGGTCTTATCTATGTTTTATTTCTTCATTAATAATTTATTATTCAATCGTTAATTATTTAAATCGAATTCGAAAATAATTACGAATTCAATCACCATTTATAACAAAATAATTTTCATCGATATTTGTATTATTGGAACTAATTATATTAATTAATTTAGTAACATAATTAATACAAACTTAAATAAACATCATTAAAACTGTTAATAATGATTATATTTAAAAAAAACTATATAAAATTTAAATTGTGATTATTTTAAGATAAATAATAATGATTTGTTCTTGTTTTGAGCGAATTATATAATTATATACAATTATTGTACGTAATAATGAGACAAATATGACATATGTAAGTAAGTCAGGCGTCGAATTTTCCTGCCATCTGCGTACCTGAGGTTAATTTTTCCGCAGCTCTCCGTAATCAGAGATCCCGTTCCGATCTCTGATAACACAATTTATCCGCCCTGTATATATATATATATATATATATATATATATATATATATATATATATATATATGAATAGGGGAGTTCGCGAAATTCGGCGGGGACGAAGAGGGGTATGCTGCAGGGGTTCTAGTGCGGAGGGAGCTCTTCGACATTGTGCAGGAAGGGTCGGGGTAAATGTAAACTGCGGGAAGTCCCGGGGCGGAAGTGCTCTCCTCTACGCGAGGGCGGGGAGCGGTCGGGGCGCGGGGGACGCGAGGGGCAGCAGCCTGTTGAAATAAAATCCACATTTTAAAGCATATTCATATTGATCGAACTTTTTAACACCGGGGTCCCGCGTTTCTATCAACAGCATCGCTACTCTCGCTCTCTTTCTCGACGCGCGCCTCATCATCTCCGGGTATTTATAGTTTCCGCAATGGCTGATTTTTTTACTCTCCTTCTCTCTCGTCATTTTAATTTTAAAATCTATCTAGGGCGAGTTTCGTTCTGTTCCAAATTTTTTCCTCACAAATTATCATCTGCATTAATCAGCTTTCTTGCACCTAACAATAAGAATATATCTCCATTACACATATTCTCCAGTACACGAACATAAAGACTAGACTCGACAAAAAGGCTAGACATTTAAAACTATACAGATGTGGCTAGACAGACAAGACTCAACAGATAAAACAACAGACAAAATTGGACACTCAAATATAGATAGAGACAGTGAGATTAGTCAGTGATAAATAGATAAACAAGACTATACAAATAAGGGCACTTACGTATTAACGCCACCACCGTTACATTTTTAAATGCCCACAATCTACACCTAAAATTGTCATGATGAATCATAACACCTTTAAAACTCAAAATACTTTATTTTTTAACCCCGGTTAGATTAGGTTGCCCGCCGCGAAGCGGACAGATAAATCAAGACAACATACGCGCGGCAGCGCGAACTCTCGATCCAATATATAGCGGTGGTGGCGTTAATACGTAAGTACCCAAATAAAACTAGACAAATAGACTTAAAAGACAAGATTAGACGGCTGAGACTAGACAAATCAGACTAGACAGCCTATTTGCTTATTGACATATATCTAGGCATATGTGACCAACATTCCGTCATTTAGATAGTATGCTGCCATTTTTTGCGTATCTGACCTTATAAGATTAAACTACCCGCTGCTATCATTAGCGGAATTAGATCGTGATTAAACCTTTTCAGTTGCTTAGATTGCCCGTCTAGTGCCCATCTTATCCATGGTCTAATTGTCGTGTTGGCCTAGTCTTGTCTGTATAGCCTTGTCTGATTAGTTCAGTCTGGCTACTCTCTTTTGTCTAGGCTCGTCCGTCTAGTCTCGTTATCTAGCCTGATCTGTCTAGCTTCGTCAGTGTAGTATGTTTAGGCTCGTCTGTATAGTTTCATCTATCTAGTATTATTTGTCGTGTCTTGTTTGTCTACTTATGTCTGATATAATATAAAATAGAAGAAAATTCACATATTAAATCGTGACACACGACTATTTAAACTTGTAAGTTTTAACTAGAATAACTAGAATATATACATTAAAACTATTTAAACACTCTAAATAAGATAATAAAAAGAGATAAAATGTAAGATCATGTAATTAGTAAAAATACATGAAAGAATATTGTTTGAATAATGATGTTCTTGGGGGTTGTATATTGGCAATTGTAACGGTATATTAGGGTTGCGTGCGAGATTTCGAGAGAGGGTTGTAACTGTCGAGAATGTATATAGAGAAACTTGACAGTCATTTAAGCGAGACCGAAATTTTGACACATCGGCAAAATAAAAGCTCGGCAGGAAGTCGTGAAATAAACTTACGAAAAAAGTTAAAAAACATCTTTCTGGTTGCGGAAACTATAAATATTGGCATTTGGAATGAAGCAATCTTGATTAAATCTGTGGGAATATAAAGATATTTAGTGTTTGGATTTTTTTTTTCAACATTTCGACAGCATTTTCATTTGAACATCTATTTCGAATACGTTTTGGTGTCTTCAATTCTTGTAGAAAACTGTTCATCAATTAACACATTTTCAAATATGAAAAGATATGTATTAAACTATAAACTTGTTTTTTCATAATCAAAATCAAGGATTTTTATGCATTCTTCAAAAAACGTGTCATAAACGGGTTATAAATAATATCTGTCGTACAATAAACGTTTGATATATTAAAAATGGCAAATACAGTTTGTTACTAATCATTAATGAAACACTCTGTGGCATCAACCATATAATATTGTCCCTCCATGTGCGTCTGTCTAGTTGTGGTAGATGACTATTTACTCTGTCTAATAATACTTGTTTTTTTTCAGTCTAAATTAGTTAAATTAGAAATGAAACTATTTATTTTTCAACAAAATATATAACTATTCATTGATCTTAATAATGTAATTATTCAAATATCCTATTACTATAAATAATCGTATAACGACAAATTTAATGATAAGATAAGAACGGGAAAACAAAAGAAATACGTTATAAAAATTATGAGCTTTTTATAATAAATTTAGGATAACCGCAACAAGAGGTGATACACTCACATAAGAAATGGGCAATGTTCGAGCGGCGATAAGGAATGGGGTTATTCTTATAAGGGTGCGCATATTGAATTTTCCCGGAAGAGAAGCAAAAAAAAATGTGTTACAAGGTTCCGCTTTCCCTCGAATCAGCCGACACACACGTATGATACCTGTTGGTCGGTCGCACCAAAACAAACGTTCGAACGTTTTATAACAAATTGATCTTGTTATGAAGTGTTGAAGATTTGTTAAAGCTATTCTTCAATAGAAATTTATGCGGTTTAAGAAATGGATTATGGTTAACAGAATTAAATTGGAGAATTTAATGAAACAAAATTCTCGAATGGTCGAAATAAATTCAGAAAGAAAAATTAAAACAAAATATTAGACATGTTTTCTACAATGACTAAAAACTTAATTATGAAACCTGTTATGATACCTGTTATATAAAACTTGTTAAGAAACCTGATAAAACAAATAGACAAGGTATGTTAAACAACAGTGTTTTCTACATATTATAGACACAATAATGAGATCAGTATTTCCGAACGCCACACAAGGCCAATTTTCGAGGGAAAACCCCACAAATTTGTGGGGGTAATTAGAAAATCTTGCATAATTCGAATAGGTTTTCCTAACCAGCCAAATTATCTAATTTAGTGTGAAAATCAAATTTCTTGATTTTTTATCTGCTTGTATAGTAAATCCAGAATAGATTGACAATGAGACAAATTTAAATAATTAATGTTGAATTTGACTTTCATAACCCATTTTTGAAGTTTATAGTCCATTCAAACCTAATACCTACATAAAATACCTACAATAGTTAATCTAAGTTTGTTTGTTGTTTGTTTGTTTGTTTGTTGTCAGTAATTCGAAAATTTGTCTTGATACTCCAGCGTTTTAAATTTGTGTTTTTCTAATGATACAAAAGCAAATTGGGACAAACTTAAACAGCTAGTACATATATGCTTGTATATCTGTAATAAAATATTACTAGTGTGTCCAGGTATTCAAATTTTGTGTTTTCTTGTTACTAAACTAAGAACAAATTCGGACATACTAAAATAGATCGTATATGTTTGTTTATTTATAATTTGACAATTTATCCGGGTTGTCCAGAATTTGAATTTGGGTTTGTTTGTAGATCAAGAATAAATTTAGAAAAACTGAATTAGTGTTAAACCTTACGTATATGGTGCTTGTTACAGATATACGTTACGCAAATGATTAGCGTCACAGCTCGCATTCTGTGCTACGTTTCAAGATTGGCTCTCATAGTTTTAAATAATTTACAATTCGTCGATAATTCCAACCTGTTTATGCAAAATAAGGAAATGTTAACAGATAATGTATGCTTAACAACGTGGGCTACATGTTACAAACAAAATCTCAATAAACGATAAATTAGTAATTTTCCGGAGAAATTCCACTATTTTGGAGGGTAATTAGAAGGTGTTGCAACATTGTCTAATACTTTTCCCAAAGATTCCAAATCATCTAATTTATCAAGAATATATAATTTAAGTTTGCCCTTTATTAATTCAAGAACAAATTGAGCTAAACCTAAATAGTGATTAACTAGAATAGTTAAAAAATGTAGTTTATTTCTTTGCAATTAAAAATTAGTCTAGATATAGTGTCTTCCAAAAGGAACTTCCGAACTTTGAAAGTTGGTAGCGGCCATAATGTTGAAGCTATACCTGTCGAATTAGCTTACATTTAATTAGTCTGTTTTGCTAAATCACCATGGACAAATATAACGTTCAACAACAATTGCAACTGATAAAATTCTTTTATCAAAATGTGTGTTCTGTGCGGGCAAAGTTCCGCGCGCTGCGCCCATTTTACGGTCGCCATAATCGTCCTACCGAGAGGACTATTCGCAGTGTGGTGAATAAAATTGAGTCCACTGGTTCAGTATACAATAAACCGATACCAGTACGACGACAAAACGAAAATATCGCCGCTGTCCGTGAGACAGTGCAGGAGAATCCGAGGACAACAATATGTATTCCCAGAAATGGCACTGGAGCAATTGAAAATTGACTCAAAATTATCATCAAAATCAAAAATCGTTATCAAAAAATCATCTTCAGCGATTAGGCTCTTTTCTGGATGAATGGGTACGTCAAAAAACAAAATTATAGAATTTTGGACGATACCAATCCACAATCGTCCAATGCATCCCGAAAAAGTCACTGTTTGGTGTGGATTTTGGGCTGGCGGCGTCATCGATCCATATTTGTTTGAGAACGACGTTGGCTAGGCTATCACCGTCAACGGCGAGCGCTATAGGTCGATGATTACCAACTTCTTTTGGCCTGAATTGAATAATATGGACACCAACAACATGTGATTTTAACAGGACGATGCTACGTGCAACACAGCTCTTGCCAGATTGGACATTCTGCACGAGCGATTTAAGGAAATGGTCATCTCACGTGGAGGTTACGGGAACTGGCCACCGAGATCGTGTGATTTGGCCCCGTTAATTTTTTTCCTTGTGGGGTGTTCTTTAGCCGCATGTCTATGCGAATAAGTCACGAACCACAGCGGCCCTCAAAGCCAACCTAACTCATGCTGTCGGTCAAATTCAGCCTGATTGATGCGAGGGAGTTGTGGAAAACTGGACATTTCGGATATTCGCCATCCAGCGAAGATAGCAAGGACATTTGCAAGATGTTATATTCCTTACATAATGGCATAGATGGCTTTTCAAACAAATAAAAAATTTCGATGATATTACACACACACACACTTTTTTTTATTTAAGTTTAAAGATGGGAAGCGGTTAATGAAAGATCCAAGTAGTTCAACATTTCAAATTTCAGTTTGCTGTTCATAGAACAAAATTAAATTGAGACAAACTAGAACAGCTATTACGTTCGCCTATTTGTAATTCTAAAATTGGCCTAGACATATTGGCCATTTCATATTTGCATTTTTCTGTTGATATAACAAGATCTAATAGTGACAAAAGAATAGAGCTAATATGTTTTGTCCGTCTATACCAGTGGTTCTCAAACTGGGTGCCTCGGCACTCTGGGTGCCGCGAGCGCATGCCTGAGGGTCGCAGCAATAATCAAGAAATGTAAAAAATGTTAAAAAAAATTATATGAGGAAGTAAACGAATTTGGGTTCCTACTTTTAGTACCGTCGTTGAAGTACCGACGTTACGGGAGTTGCTGTTTTTCTTGTTTGTAAGGTATTCATTTGAAATGCAAATAGAAGAACTATTGATCAATGAATTGCTTAAAACTTACACCACTGGCGAGGAAATTTTCAAAGTTATCTACAAATATATATATATATATATATATATATATATATATATATATATATATATATATAGCAAAATCATTTGAAATGGGGCAAGTGTGTTGATATTTGCAGCGATGGAGCACCTGCAATGGTTGCAAAAGCGAAGAGAGCCGTTTCTAGAATGAAGCAACTGGCAAACAATGCCATAATGTTGCATTCTCAACATACGCTTACATTAAAATCTGGTACAGGAGCAAACTCTCTGTATCGAGTGATTTGAGGGTCAAAATAACGAAACTTCCAATAAACTTAAAGGAAATAATAAAAAAAACTTCCAAACAATTTCATTCATTCCATTAAAGACAATTGAGCATTAAATTTGTATTGTTTTTTTTATATTTTCCTAAGTTTTTCACCGTTTTTATTATTTCGTAGCTGTGCTGCGAAATTTTTGTAGCCCGACAAGGGTGCCGAGAGATTTTTTTAGCTCGATAAGGGTGCCGCGGCAAAAATAAAGTATGAGAAATTTGCCATAATTAGTATTGCATAATTAATCATTATTAATAAATCATGAATAAAATGAGACAAATTTAAATAGTTAGCTCAGCTACATTTGTTTGTAATTTTAAAATTTCGTTCAGTGCAGAAAATTTTTGACCAGAAATTCAAATTTGAATTTGTGTTTTGCCGCAACAAGAATAAATTGAGAGAATCTAAAATAGCTTGTGTAAACTATTCGTAATGTGGCGAAATCGAGGACCTGCAAAAGAGATATGACAGTTTCAATGTTCATAAAAAGATCCGTGAAATGACAGGAAGAAAAACCAGAAGAACAACAATACTAAAAAATTCCAATGGAGATATAGTATTAGATTTGAAGACAAACTACAAATTTGGAAAGAACAGTCTTGAAACTATTTAATGACAACACACCTGATAGTTATACTCACACGCATGATGACCAAAATATCAGCAAAAAGTAGAGATTACGGACTGGAACTAAACACGGCAAAGACAAAGGCCATGCTGATTTCAAAAACCAAACAGCAGATCCAACTGCACGTCGACGGGGAACACATAGAACAGGTATTGGAATCTGGATAAATGACGAGTGGACAAACCGCCAAGAGTTCTTAGCACGCAACGAACAGGCAAGAGCAGTATTCAGTAAAATGAAATAGATGCTGACCTCTCCGGGTCTGAGCATAGAACTGAGATTAAGAATGACCCGCTGCTACGTCTTCCCGATTCTTCTATACGGGATGGAAGGTTGGACCTTGACTCAGGAAATAACAAAAAGGATAATGGCCTTCGAAATGTGGGTCTACCGTCGTATGCTGCAAATACCGTGGGTGGACAAAGTAACGAACATAGAGGTACTTCGCATAATGAATAAAGAACCTGAGATATTCTTCAACATAAAGAAACGAAAGTTACAATACTTAGGCACATCTTCAGAAACGAAAAATATGGATTGTAACAGCTCATTATCCATGGAAGAGTAATTGAGAGTTCCGCGATGTCAAAAATAAAAATTGCCATAATGATCAGCAACCTCGAACGCAGAAGCTGAACCAAGAAGAAGAAGAAACTATTCGCTATGTGCGAAGTGCATGGTGGTGGTATAGTAAAGCGATCACAGCGCATGCCATAGCAGAAATCCGCAACAACTAGGGATATTCAATTTGTATATATTTAAAATGACATAATTGTTGTTGCAATGTGAACTGCAAAAATAACGGCACAAATAGTCGGTGTAAATTCTATACCTTTCCTACAGTGACCTGGAAGAGTGACCAAGTTATATCAAATAAATAAATGGATAGCTGCTGTAAAAAGAAAAATTAAGCGATATTAGCTAAAATTACGATATTAATAAATCAATTTTATTTGCGCAATATTTTATGTGATAATAATTATTGTCATTATTATTTGAGTTTTGATAGGTCGCCGTTGTCTCCAAAATATCATGACACTATATGTAGTGAACATTTCATTGGAGGTAAAAATCAGACGTGCAAGCAAGTTTGAGTTATGTTCCCACAACATTCCCTAAAATATTTCGAAAGAATAAGGTTTTTAAGTGATCAAGAACCCTGCAATTGTTAATTTAGTCTTTTGGCTGGATATAGCCACTGTACGACCAACGTACGTATTGAACTAGTAAAGAAGTAGAACTATACTAAAAAAATATTTCAACCTAATATTGAATATGTGAATTAAAATATAATATATCTTAGATTAGAATATATTAATTATTCATAAATTAGATATAAAATCACATAATGTTGAATACAGTACTGGTACTGGTTTAGGAATATTTGGACCTCGTACCAAGTACAAGTAATCGAACGATGTGCACAACTTAAACTCGACAAGAACTAACTTAAAAAAACAATTGCTATCCTCTCAGATAATCAAGCGGCCATCTAGGCTATTGGCTCCGAGACGATCAGAATCAAACAGGAATGGGACGGCGTGGCAAAGCTAAACAAGCCAAACAGAGATAAAAAGTAACGCTATATTGGGTAGCGAGAATGGTGTAGAGGGAAATTAAGAAGCCGATCACTTAGCAAACAAGGGATCTAGTTAAACATAACGCAAAAGGGTTCCTCTTGCGTTATGACTATGAACACCATCCAGAAGATTAGATGGAAAAATAATTAAACAATGGATGAAAACCTGGAAAGAATTTCCAGGGATAATGCAATCGAAAGTAATGCTGGGAGTCCCGCCGGGACACTGCAGACTTAAGACTCTATACCTTAGAGGAAGATGACAATTGCAGATTCTGCAGTTCAGCAAAAGAAACCCCTATACATCTGCTCAAAGACTGCAAAGCACTGCTCCGTAAGAGACAAAAAAACCTTAGGGCCCAGTTCTTGAACGAGAAGAATTTACAATCTTTGAATCCCACTAAGATGCTGAAATTTCTAAAGGAATTAGGACTAGAGGAGGCGCTTTAAATAGGTAAGTATACCAACGATTACAGAAAGAGAGTGGGGTACAATACATCTATAGAAGTTGCAGTAGAAGTCCCCACCGACAACTACAATCTATTTATCTATCTATATAATGTTGTATTTGGGCATGTATTTTTTGTAAACTTTTACTTAAACTCTGTACCATTGTACCTCATACCTTGGAACGGAGACAGCTCGTTAATAATTAAATGGAAAAAATCTTCATTTATGTTCTATTTTTAGTATCACTGTGAACTTTTAATAAAATAAATAATAACGGATAGTAAAAATCTTTTTCCAAAGTTCATATGAACATGAAATCACTTTAATATGTACACATTTAAATCCTTCTCTGTTTCTATTTTATTTACAGTTGCATGCAAAAGTGTCCGGCCAAAGATAATTTTATAATGAAGTAACGTTTAAAGAATGCAAAATGAAAACACAAATATATCATCGTAAAGTTCTTTATTATGCAATCAAAACGTGTAATTGAAAAAAATATATAAACTATTCATAACTATTTATAACAAAAATAACAATTTTTGCTTTTTCATAACTATCCGGCCAAGCAGATATCATTCACATATCATTAAAATATACAAAGAAAAAAAATGAAAACAGGTTATAAATGTAAGATTTTCATCAATACTTGGTAGCCATACCCTTTGAAGCTATCACGGCAGCTCATCGGTGAGGCATCGATTCAATAAGTTTGATGATTCTATCTTGAGAGATATTTTTCCACTCTTCTTGAACTTTTTCCCACAAAGCAGCTTTATTGGCACAATTTTCAGTTCCTACACTAAGTTTCAACTCTTGCCATAAATGTTCTATGAGATTCAACAGAGATTGACTCGGCCACTCTAAAACTCGAATATTTTTCTTGCTAAAAACCTGCTGAAAGAGCTGTGATCTATGCTTTGGATCATTATCTTGCTGAAAAATCCATCCTCGTGGCATTTACTGACGAGCATAAGGTAGCATTTCTTCTAATATAATATCTCTATATATAGCAGAGTTCATAATGCCTTCAATTTTAAAGATTGGACCGACGCCTTTCCAAGAGAATGCACCCCATAGCATAATGCTACCTCCACCGTGTTTCACGGTTGGTGTTTGATATCGTGAATCATTCCTAGTACTTTTTGGTCGTCGAACGTACCTTCTCCCATCATTTCCAAACAAATTAATTTTAGTTTCGTCTGAAAACAGCACTTTCTTCCAATCTTTAACAGTCCAGTTCTGGTATTTTTTTAATCTGGCCTTATTATTTTTTTTACTGATGAGCGGTTTTTTAACTCCAACACGTCAAAAGTCCCACTTCTGTCAGTCTACGTGAAACAGTACTTTGGCTAATGTCAGCCAAATTTTCATCGCGTAATTCAAGTGCGATGATTGCAGCATTCTTTTTTTACGTCTGCGACAGCCTTTCTTTTAATCACTTTATCGACACGATTAGTTGTTTTCCGAGGTCTCCCAGGACAGTATTTACCTTTTAGAGTACCCGTAGTCTTGAATTTGTTTATTATATCGTTAACAGTCGATTTTCCAAGAGTCACAATTTTAGCTATTTCACGAGAAACTTTTCCTTCATTGTGCAAATTGATAATCACTTTGCGCATGTCTAAAGACGTGCGTTTCCGCATCTTGACTTAGTGTTACTGATCATACAATTCAAAAGAAACGAAGCTCTTAATGTTTACATAGCATCGCGACTCTTAACGTAAACAAAGTGAAGCGAATTATATCTTCTTGGAATTTGGCCGGACATTTATGAAAGCGCGAAAATTGTTATTTTTGTTATAAATAATTATGAATAGTCAAATAATAATTTTTAAAATAATTTTTCAATTACACGTTTTGATTGCATAATAAAAGAACTTTACGATGATATATTTGTTTCCATTTTGCATCCTTTAAACGTTACTTCATCACAAAATTATCTTTGGCCGGACACTTTTGCAGGCAACTGTATAATTTAACTAAATTTGTTCAGTTTTATATAATTTGTTAGGAAAAGAAGTTGGGATTTATCTTTTCAATTGATTATTCAACCTTTTTATAAATTATTTATAGTGACAATAACATTTTTTTTAATTTTGTTCAAGAAGGTTTGGTTAAACTCTTACTCGCAATTTCGATGTATACTATACAAATCCTACTTTTTAAATTTTATTCAATAATGATAAAATTGATAAAAAAAGAACATTTTCAACTCATATAATGTTCTTTCGTTGTAAATAAAATATTTTCAGTATAAAACATTTACTTATAAAACAGGTTCCTAATAGAAACCATATTTTGCATATTTATGGTTATTGGTTAAGCTAGACGTTTTAGTCTTCTATTTAACATTTCAAATAATGTTCAAATCTATCAAGTCTAGTATTTTCAAACCTTATAGACTACTTTTGTCTTATATTAATTTCTAATTTACATTTCCCAATCAATCTCCATTTTATCCTCTATGTCTATTTAACTCTCCGTGTATCTTGGAGAGTCTCGGATTTTATTACGGTATTTGTTCTCATTTATCAAATAATGGTTTAATAAGTAGTGTTTGTACTTGTTGCCTTTATAATATTAATCTATTTGTTACAAGAATTTGCTTACTACATGCTTAGATGTCTGTATGCAAATTTAAATTTATAACGAAATTTAGTCGAAAATATAATAATATAGAATTTTTACTTACCAGTTCGTAAATTCCTATAATATTAACTTATGTTTTAATTCTAGATACATGTTTACATAATTTGGTATATGAATAATTTTTTTTTGTCATAAATCGAAAGCTCAAATTTAAGTTTTATAACAAAATGATTTTTTGTTTTTTTTTCGTTGAAATTAAAAAGTTATAACAAATTGAAAATATATATTTGAACTCGGTACCGAAAACAGCCCAGTTGCCCGTGTGACGTAAAATGTGCAATTTCTACCCGTGCATGACTTTGTTGATACAGTAGTTGTAGTAGACATGTCAAATATGTCAAATATTAAAAGTTATCGTGCTTGTTTCGTACGTGTGTTAAACGTCGAAACCAATGGTTTTAAACAGTGCAAAAAATCTTCAAAAACGACGATTTTAGAAAGAATGTTTATGTTTGAATGTTAGAATGAAGTTTCTTACTTACGAAGATACAAACAAATTATGGCGCGTTTGCAGTCACGTGATTATTTTCAAAATTTTATCACTTTTAAATTGTTTATAGTTAATTGAATTTTTTTTTAACTTTTTCGTATCGCACATCCGAATTATTTATAATAAGGTTTTAAAATACATAAAAAAAATCGATATTTTTTTTTATTCAACAACCCAATTGGCATAAATATATTTAAAATATATAAATAAATAAATTTTTAATCTCTAGTGTTGAATTCAAGCGCGAAAAGTTCTAAATTAATAAATTCCTATAATTTCTTTTATGCTGTTGTACTTCGGCGTTTCAGTGTGAATATTTAAATACCTTTTAATTAAAAACAAATAATTGCGGAAGAGGGCAATGTAACTTATTAATTAATTAAAAACGTAAAAGTTGTTTTTTTATGCGTTGGGGTTTTGAACTTCTCATAAAAATGAATTATGGGAAAATCTAAATCGCTTGCATGATTTATAATTGAAAATGTCAACGCAATTTATTATCTTTGATTCTACTTAGTCTCCAATTAATATTTATTAAATATATTGTCTTTTCTTCGATTATCAAACACATCGACTTTTATGTCTTTGCTGTGATTTGCTGTTCCTCAAAATGTTAGAAAACTTTTGTATTTTATATTCAATAATTTTCTTTCATGCATTTAGAGCGGTCAATATGATTTTAATTATCATTTTTTCAATCTCAATTTGAATCTAAAGGCATGGTACTGCATCAGTTCAGTGTTAGTAAAAGCCTTGATGTTTCGTTGACTCCCATCATAGTATTGATGCGCAACGAACATCAATGACTAATATATAGACTGTGATGGATGAGTGTGGATAAATCAATTCAAAATCGACGGAATAATATGATCACTGACATGAATACAATTTCCCAGACAATATCGTACGCAGTACTGATACGGCACTGATCTACGAGTCCATGTGCATTAATCCCTTGAGTAAACAATATGCTTATAGTAAATAAACATAATCCTTATTGTAAATAAACATTATGTTTATATTTAAATGTGGAATTAACTTGTGACGATAGGACAATGAAACAACAAACTGTTAAAATTTGTTACTAGCTACTAGTTCGGCGATTTAAAATTTAATTAAACAATTTCCCCATCATCAGGCACAAGTAGTAACAAATTTTTCACAGTATGTTCTTGCATTGTCCTATCCTCACCAGTTAATTCCACATTTAAATATAACCCCCTATTGAACATTAATCACATAACATTATTTTTATAGTAAGTAGAAGAAATTTAATAGAATTGTTTAGCCATAAGAATTGTTTATACATTGCTTGCATTTTAAACTTATATACAGTTTAGTTCAGGCTAAATAATAGGAATCTTCTATATATGTATCTATTAAAATTTCTTTATGGATTCCTAGATTTGTTTGGACTTGTATACTTCTTAAGGCATTTTGATTATAATTTACGAAAAGTAAAACGTGTACCCGAATGAGCAGTTATATAATTGTTACCAAAATTGTTTGGACAAAAACCAGCAAAATAGACCACATTTTAGTGAAAATTCATCTAATTTTTTTAGATGTTTTGAAAATGTATTCTTCGTAGAAATGCCATGCAGTAATAAGCCATCTCAGAAATGATTTGTTTTTAATTGAACAATAATATAAGACAGCAATTTAATTATATACTTAAATTTATTAACGAGCTTCTTGCATTTAAATTCAAGGTGCAAACATATTTAACCATTTCGTGTAAAAGTTTATGCAATCATACATGAGAAGATAAAATTTTAAGCATAATTATAGAATCTATGTAAATATCCCATTGTATATAAAGCATTAGTTAGATAAGATCGTTGAAATTTGAAAACTAGATTTGACAATATTATCTACAAGACCAGTTATCGTTTTCTAAACAAATAACTAAATTTATGTTTTAATTCACTGTATTTCATTATTAACTTATATTATTAAAATCTCGAAATGCAATTTTCCCTGCGCCTTTAAAACACAGTTTTAACAAGTGTAAATTTTTCACTATATTTTCAAAAAGTGTAGTAATCTGGATAGGGCTGTACTACATCAATCACTTCAAATTCACTCAACCCTTGAAATGTTACTTTCTTCATTTATCAAGGCATTTGATTTTCAAACAGTTTTATGTTACGAAGAACTATTAGAAAACTTTCACGTTCGCGTGGTTCTGATTCAACTAACGCTTCAGTTGATCATTAACTGATATAATTTACTTCATCTTTCGATTTTACACACAATTTTTCAAACTACAATTGTCAAAAGCAATTTAAAATCTCTGTCAGTCAAAACTTATGGGGTTTCATCTGATCTTGTACGGCCTTGTCAAGCCTTTTCCGGCATTGTCCCGTCTTACCCGGTCTTATCTGCTCTTGTCAAGTCTTGTCCGGTCTTGTCCGGTCTTGTTGGGTCCTGTCTGGCTTTTTTCTGGTCTTGTCTGGTCATGTTTTTTTTTATTTATTATATTATAATAATAATAATACAGAACATAAAACATAACACCCCGGGTCCGCTCTTCGCCTTAATGCAGGGTGTATGTCCTATTCTACACAGTGGGTATATTCAGATGCCTCCCCTCTGCGGCTTGTCTTAACTTATCGTCTTCCTCCTTTTGGGTCATTATGTCGTTTTCTAGCTTTGTGGACGTTGTTCCAGATTTTTTCTGTTTCTAACATGTGGTCTGTTATTGTTCCTGGTTCTAGCAGTCCGTCCTGCATTATTGTTGTTCGTTCGCGTTGCCATCTGTCGCAGAAGAATAGAGTGTGGTACACGATGTCGTCCTCTTCGCAGTAGTTACACTGTGCTTCTCTTGCTTTGCCAATGCTGTGCAAGTAGTCCTTGAAACATTCATGTCCCATGAGTATCTGTGTCAGGTGGAAGTTAGATTCTCCGTGTTTTCTGTCTTTCCATATGATTGAGTCCGGGATTAATAATCTAGTCCAATGTCGCCTTTTTGTATGTACAAATTTTCTTTGCCGATCCGTAAGCATATTTTGGCTGGCTGTTTCTTTTTTACTTTACCTCGGCTTGCTAGGTAGCAAGACATGCGTTCTTGTGCAGTCAGCTCAATGGGGACGATGCTGATGATTACGAGAGCTGCGCCTCTAGATACGGTCCTGTATGCACTGCAAACCCGTAGTGCCATTTTTCTTTGTAGCTTGGCCAGTTGCTGCTTCTTTCTCTCTGTCAGTGCACTAGCCCACACAGGAGCTCCGTACAACATGATGGAGTGGTCTACTGAGCCAAGCTGCCTGCGTTTGCTGCATTTTGGACCTCAGACGTATGGAATCAGCTTTTGTAGAGCGTATGTTTTTGTAGATTTTGAGGCAGCGCAGCTAATATGTGCTGAGAAGTTTAATCCTCCTTCTATGACGATTTCCAGATATTTTACCCAATCCTTGGGTTTGATCGTCGTCTCTTGGATCCTGAAGGATATCGATGAGAGTTGTTTTTTACCGTTCAGAAGCACGTCTGGCCTCTTGTCTGGCCTCTGTTGTTTTCATGTCTGGCCTCATGTCTGGTCTGTTTTTTCAGGTGCAAGTTTTAACCCCTTACTTGTCATCCACGTGTTTATTTTTTCGACCGCTATATTTTCATCAGGTTCTTTTCTGTCTTTATAGTTACGACTATTGCTAGGCCACCTGCAAATCCGATTGTGGTTACTCCTTCGGGTTGTGCCATTTAGAGCACTCCATCGAACATCACATTCCAGACTGTGGGGCCTCCTAGGATCGATCCCTAAGGGATCACACTGGTGATGTTGTATTCTCTTGCGTCGTTTACTATTTCCTGTTTGACCGTACGGTTGTTTAGGTAGCTCCTTGTCATCCTTTGTAGATATGGGAGACATGCCTTTTCCAGATATTTCAGTTATAATGTGCTGCCAGGATACAGAGTTAGAGGCGTTTCTCGCGTCTAACGTAATGAGTGAACATATTTGGCGGTTCCGCCCTGTTCCCGCTTTTTCGTTCTCGACAATGTCTAAAATGGCCGTTACCGAGTGGTAAGTAGAGCGAGTTTCTCTGAATCGGTATTGCTTTGTGGATAATTATTTTCCTGGAGCTTCCAACTATTTTTTTATCGTTATCAGTAGCAGCTGTTCAATAAGTTTTCCCATAGTGTCTAGAAGACATAAGAGCCTGTACGACGTTGGCTCTCCCACTGGCTTATCACCTTTTCTTACAAGTACTAGTCTTGCTCTTTTCCATGTCTCTGGCAAAGTTTAAGTTCTAATGTTTTCATGTTGGCCTTCTCTGATATTGTCTGGTCTTGTCTGGTCTTGTCTGGTCTTGCCTGGACTTGTCTTGCCTTATGTTGTCTCGTCGTTTCTGGTCTTCTCTGGTCTTTTCCAGTCTTTTCCGGTCTTGTCTGTTCCTGTCTGGTTTTGACACGTTGTTTCTGGTCTTGTCTAGTCTTGTCAGGTCTTATGTGATTTATTTGTTGGTATGGAAATTTGTTGTAGTAATTTCTATTTGTTGTAGTAATTTCTAATCTCTGTTGACTGAATAAACCCCAGCTTAAAGTTTTAGATAATGGAACAAAATGCATAACTAATTAAATCTAACAAATACTAAAATCTGAACAATATTTGATAAACCGAGTGAAGTTTAATTATAAACGATACAAAAAATTAAACACGTAAGATTTATGTTTGTTCATTTTAAAGAGGTTTTTTAAAATTTCTGGTTCGTAGAAACTCTGCAAAGTTGCCTACGATCTCGTTCGGCAATTATTTGTTTTTAATTAAAAAATATTTAAATATTCACAGTGAATCGCAAGTAAAATACATCGCAAAAAGGAAGGAATTAAACATATATAAATTTATTCTTAACGAGCCTTCCTGCTGCCTTTGAAATAAAGAAGAAGGTTTGTGTAAATATGTCCCAAGTAAAAATGGAACGTAGAGAGAAATTTATATATATTTTTATGAAATGTTAAAATAAAAAGAGAGAAAACGGAGCTAGGATAAACGCAAATGACGTATTTTAATATCATTCGGAGGCTAATTCCTCCCTCAACCCCGCACAGAAAAAAAAATATATATATAACAGGGTATAGCTGGGACGCGCGTGTATAATACATATATATTTATTTGTATATAGAAGGGGACAAGGTGAACGTTTTTAAATGCGATAATATAAAATATAAAATTTATAAAAAAAATTGGGTGGTTGTGGGTGGTTATAGGGGTTTAGAGGCGCGCGCTGGTTTTTTTGGGGTGTAAGGGGGGAAGGCGCAGAGGGGGGCGTACAGAGAGATGTATCCAAACAAAGTAAACAAGTAAAAAAAGAGGGCATACATAATTAAATCTGAAATAGAAACGTCAATACTCCACATCTGCATATCCTGCTGTTTAGTTCCTGCGAAACCACGCCTAACTTTTAAATTCACTAATTCTGCGCAACGCAGGACCCCCTCATTATTACATTTTTACGGCATTAAAACCTAAAAATCTATAAATGTATATACGTATATATATTTTCATCCCTATTTCCCGTGAATACGCAGTGGCGGGGCTCGCATTAGAAAATTCGCATTGTTTAGGGATGGGAATCTGCAAAACCCCTCCTAACACACACACAAAACACACACGTGTTGATCATGAATTACGACTGCTATCGGATATACTTTAACGGGCAGACTTTCCTTTTTTTTATTTTTTACAAATCCTCACTACATCTTCATCATTATTATTCGGATCGAGTCCAACAGTCTTTTTAAGCATTTATTTGTATATTTATTTAACAAGCAGGCAAACATTTTTGAAAAAAAATTCATATTTTTTGGCATTTGACCCTATTTCGAGTTCGACATCCGATGGACCACATGCCATTTTTTCGTGGCACTACCTAATTTTAGAAAACCATCACTTGCTTTTTCAATATTCGGATATAATCCGAATATTGAACCCCCTGAATTGAAATTTTTGAAAATTGCTTTCCAAATTGTGTAAATAGTTTCAGTTTGATTGCAAGGCATAAGAATATAAATATATTGAATAACCCTGTCTCGGCCTTATCAGCCCAATGCCTGCTCTCGAGGAAATATGGTCAAACTATTATAGTATAAATTGAAATAAATCTATTTTATTTTAAATAATATAGAGAACAAATTGACCAGATTTTGAAATATTTTAATATACAGCCTTAATTGTGTTTTTATTTTGAAGTACAAACGATTACATTATATTCTGAATAATGCACCATCTAGATGCCCACTTAACTTCGTTTATAATAGTGAATTTGATAACCCTAATTTTGGATATTTTTTTGGGAAGCGATCAAAGGAGTGATCAGTTTTTAATTTCACATCATCAAATCATTAATTATTCGAATGAATGTAAAATCACATTAAATTTAAATAACCTCACAAAAAGAAAGCCAAAAGAGTTCAATTGAAACTTCTTGGAGATCAATTAACAGCTATATGTCTTGTAATCATCGATTCACCAAATTTTCCTTACAATACGTCTATTGAACGAAAATGTAAGTCTTGTAATTAGTCACATTAACAGCACCATCGATCGATATCGTTCATCTGGCAGCTCATATCTCATTTCGAAATAATATAGTCTGATTATGCCATCATACCATAATCCATCCATACCATATTCCGTTGGAATCTGCTGTGGAATATTCTAATATTGACAAAACCATTAAAAAAAATAGGCTTCATACTGAAAAATAATTTTTGTAATAAAATTAAGATCAATATCGAATTGCTGTCGAACAGACACGGCCAACCTTTTGTGGGACTACGCTAAATTACTCTTATTCCTCCGAGTAAGTGGCCAAAATAGAGCATATTAGTTGTTTAATTTGAATTAATTGAAAACTGGTGCAAGGGAGTAGTTTTCACAGGGCGAGGAAGACGGCTCTAACAGGCCCGCGGGTTGGCCATGCATTCTGTAGAGTCTACTCAGCGAATACACTACAGCTAAGGTGGTCTATCAGCTTTAGTTCCTGTGTTAGGAACACAGTCCTATGAGTATAAACCAAAGTTTTTTCATAAAATACGTTAATTTGCCGCTGCTGAACACCTAATTAAAATTTGTAGCTGTAATACTAGGAAGTAATTATAACAGCAATATTCTTCTTTTCGATATTCATCTTTTCACTATTCTTCTTTTCAATTTTCTTCTATTCATCTTCTTTCCATTTAATTTCTGGTTGTGAAGAGTAAAATGTTTTCGACTTTCGCAACGATTCGACGAATACACACTAAATCTATTGTATACAAGTGCACACAAGTGCACATTGCGTATTAACAAAAGAACGATTATTTATATAAAACAGTTGGTTTATTAATCCAATCGTTCTGTAAGTGTGCATTTCGCTAATGAAAATTGTCAAGGTTTTCTAAGAAAAAATGACTTCTAATGGTATTTGTACCAACAGAAAGTTTGCAATGATAACTTCAAATCGGAATTTGTTATACGGAATTAGTTACTATAAAGTAGAAGATGAGTAGGAACGAAGTTAATATAGTACAAGGCATAATGTATTAGAAATGTATACCCTTATCTGGTATTTGAATGTGACCAAAGCGCTTTACACCGGCGCTTTACACCATGCAGAGTCTTACACAAAGGCAAACTAGGCAGCAGGATCAATGTAAGAAACGAAATGAAACTGGCCTGCATCTTGTCCCCGTTTCTCTTTATTCTGGCATTGGACCTTGTTCCTAAGGCATGTAAATCGAACAACCCATGTTGGTTTTACATGCCCTATACTATATGCCAGGATTTTTCAACCTTTTACATGCCGCGACCCCCTTAGTATGGAAATATATTTCGCGACCTGTATTTTTTATAATACAAATATCGAATCCGTACATAATTTTTACTTATTTTTATAATTAGATATCGTCCAAATACGTAATTACTTAGATAGTACAAACATATTTTTACTACATCGGCAAACGCCTCCGCGGTGAAGCGATACGACAATTGCAATGCAATCGCTACTATCTGTGTTAATAATTTAATTTGTCATAGAGGGAATATTTCCAATAGATGTATATAAACATACATATATATCTACATATATGTTATATAAAAATTTAAAAAATGTCCCTCTATTGCCCAAAAAGGGTAACTCTACACCAGGGGTTCCCAAAGTTTTTCATAGGCGGGCCAATTTAATATTACCAAATTTTTGGCAGGTAAAAAAAAGAGAATAAAACAATTACCACGATTTTTTTTGTTTCAAATATATTTAACTATTTCTTATTTTTTTTTTATTAGTACTTATACTAAATTTAATATAAATATAAATCTTTAATTATATATTTATTAAAACAAAAAAGTTGCTAAAAAACATTAGGTGATTAATGGACGACCCCTTGTATACCCGTCGAATGTATTCTTAATACTGCTTTTAAATGATTATCACTCAATTTTGATCTTAATTTCGACTTATTTATGCTCATAATTGAAAAAGTTTTTTCGTAAATATATGTGCTCCTAAATAATGAAAACATTTGTTGAGCATGTTTTCGTATTTTCGAATAATTCACGCATGAATCCTTTATAAAAATAAATTAAGGAATTGTTCCGATAAGAATTCTTAGCATCGATATTTTCCTGTAATTCTATCAATTCAAATTGCATGTCTTAAATGATTAACAGTTCTGTATCTATTTGAGACTACTAGGTATATTATATTTCTGTACAAATGTGTAATAACTAGACTAGACATACTAACATATTTTTTTAAATATAAACTAAACAATATTTTATTAATACAAACGCTTATGGTTAAAGCTCTGAATGTATTTTATTGCATCTTATTTGTAATATTTATTATTTATTTTACTATTTATCGCGGGCCGAATTCACGGGCTTTGCGGGCCGCATTTGTCCCGCGGGCCGCACTTTGGGAAGCAAACAATTTTTTGAAAGAAAATTCAATCATCAAAAAAAAATGCTGTCCAATACAGATGTCCAATATAAATGAAAAAGCATTGCTAGCTAGTTATCGAATAGCTTTTCTAGTGGCTAAAGCTGGAAAACCTCATACGATTGCCAAAAATTTGATTTTACCTGCGGTTTTAGATATAGCAGAGATTATGTTTGGAAAACAAGAGATAGAAAAGTTTAAAAGTATTCCACTCTCTGACAATACCATTCAACGCAGAATAAGCGATATGGCGACTGACATTCGTGATCAAGTCACAGAAAAAAAGTGCTTTTGTATTCCTGCTGTTTGCAGGAATGAATCATGATGAAGCATGAATCTACTTACGTGTTGCTCGCAGTTTGTAGCTTTTGTGCGTTTTGATTCCAATGAAAGATTGATGGAAGAAATACTGTTTTGTAAAGCAATGCTTATATAACATGTACCTTGAATCTACACAAGACTTCCATATCGATTGGGCGAAGAGATGCATAGCTATTTTTAATGACGTAGCAAAAGCTATGACTGGTTCAAAAAGCGTCTGTATTACCTGGACTTAAAGCCCTGATGCAAAACGCTTGTTGGATGCATTGCTTTCTTAATCACCAAGCTCTTGCATCCAAAACCTTGGCACAGGAATATGACGCTCTTATTATAATAACAAAATTAGTAAATTCTATTAAAGGAAAAACGTTACAAACACGTTTATTTCGAAATATTTATGAAGATATGGGTTCACTGCACCAAAGTTTGCTTTACCACACAGAGGTTATGGAAAGGTAAAGTACTGACAAGAGTTTTGGAACTTCGAGCTGAACTTTTGGTGTATTTACAGCAGGTCAAATCCGAATATATCAAATTTATTTGTGATCCGGAATTCCTTTTGAAACTGGCTTTTCTTTCTAACCTATTTGAGCATTTAAGTACTTTGAATAAAAGCCTTCAAGTGAGGAATCTAAACATTCTTTACTGCCAACGATAAAATCCATGGCTTTAGGAAAAAAAATAAACCTGTAGTCATCATACATAAAGCAGGACAACTTTGATTCATTTTTTTGTACTCATTGTCAGTCTTATATTGTAGAATTGGGATCTGAGATAAACATCAAATCATATATACCTGGTATTGAAATTGTATTTCAGAATTTGAAAGAAGAATTGTGTCGTATATTTCTCGGTGGAAGAACTTTCAGAAGCACTGGAAAAAGGTGGATCATAAATCTGTTTTTAAAAGCAGCCACAGACGTGGCATTTTGGGAACCAATCTAAAAGAAGAATCTGTTAAAACTATCTCCTACACGTGGAAACATACACGTGGAATTCATGCTTATCACTTTGGATACATTTTGGTTAAAGAGAAAAACAGAATATCCACTATTAACCAGAGAAGCATTGAAGTGTTTGATTCCATTTGCCACCTCCTATTTCCAAAAGTTGACGTTTTCGTCGATGGCTCAAATAAAAGGCAAACAGAGAAATTGCCTAAATTTAGAAAGCGATTTAGATGTGTAGCAAAAACGGATCCACGATGGAAAAAATTGATTAACAAGAAACAGGTCCAACCATCACATTAATGTGAAAGTCTGCCTATCTTCGCAACATTAATGATTCAGGTGACTCGAAGGTATTTGTTGATTTGTGTTAACCTAATTTGTGTTCTACCTAACCTTAAACTAACCTTCTCTTATTAAATATAACATTTTGAAGTAGAATGATTTTTTGATGAAGTAGAATGTAGAAGTTTTTTTTCTTTGAATGCCTCTTTAAGGTAGTTTAGTCGTAAAACGGCTTTATAATTCAACTATAGACCATTCCGTGTAAATATTTTCGACGTTATAAGTTTACATGTCTACAGTCTCTTACAAAAATAATATTTTCAAGCATTGAAAAATTCTAACTTTGATACTCAATATAAGACGATTAGACGATGTTTTTGTCTACTACTGTCACATCTGAACTACCTTAAGGGCTCTTTATTTTAAATTTTAAAATAACTGCGATTCTTTTGAAGAGTTTTTTTTTTTTAAAAACACTTCTTTATACAAGTTTTCGGGTATTCGCAGACGTTTAGAAGAATCGGCATACGCGGATGATATCTGTATGCTTAGTAACACAAATGCCAATATGCGCTCTAAGCTGGAGAAGCTCAAGAGTGAAGCAAGCGAAGTTAGCCTGGTAATTAACTATCACAAAACGATGGAAGTAAGGATAAATTGCCGCAACCAACAGCCCATGTCAACCAATCGAAAGAGTGGATATTTTACCTACCTAGGTAGCACTGTTAATGAAAGTGGCGGTACTGAAAAAGATATTCAAGTAAGGCTACTGAAAGCAGGTACTGCATATGCACATAATTTTTAATAGCAACGTTAAACCAATCCTGCTGTATGGATGTGAAAAGTGGAAGGTGAAAAAACATCTAACTCAACGGCTCCATACTTTATTTAACTCATGTCGCATCAAAAGACGCATCTTGGAAATTTTCTGGCCAAACGTAATTTCCAACGAAGAATGGCTAAAGTTAACGAACCAAGAACCTAGAGCCGTGCAAATAAGAGGAAAATGGAAGAAGGAAAGAAGAGGAAAATGAATAAAGTGGAAATGGATAGGGCACACTCCGCAGTGGAATAACAGTAACATCGCGCGAATGGCCTTAGACTGGAATCCATAAGGCAGCCGCAAACGTGTTAGGCCAAAAAAAACTTGGCGAAGAACAGTCATAAAAGAGGCGGAAGATGCATGAAAAACGTGGACGGAAGTTATGCAATTCTCCATCAACAAGGTCATATTTAAGGCTTTAGTAGAGTATTTATGTTTCACAAAGAATGTTTGAGAAATTATATACACCCTAATATACTCTATTTGGGAAATACAATTCAAGATACTGCAAAAATTCTAATATTTACTATCAAATAATATTATAATTAAAATGGTAATTAGTGATTCATACTAAACTATATTTTATAATTTATTTACACATATTGAAAGAATGAATTTATATTGTAAATGTAAACAATCATAATCGATTTATTCATTCCTTAAAATTCATATTGCAAATGTCAATAACAACGGTGGTTGAATTCTTGTGTATTACAAAAAGCTTGTTCCACAAACTATTCTCTCTTTGTTTCAATATAAAGATTTTGCGAGAAATATCTGTGAGGGAAATCGCGAGCTAATAAAATAATTTGTTACCTGTATGCAGCGGGCTTTTCCTGTAGACTACGGGTCTCCAAACTTTTTGACAATGGAGCCGGATTGAATATTAGTCTAAATTGCCTATTTGAATATTAATTGACATTGCACGTGAAAGCAAATATTGTATATATTCCAATGTATAATGAGGAATAAAGGCCGAATAAAAATATTTAGGGGGCCGGATTCGGCCCGCGGGCCGTAATTTGGCGACCACTGCTGTAGACGGTCAGATACGTCTCATGATCGTGGTAGTCGTTATATATCCTTTTTATTTTCCTTGATATATTATACATGCAACTTCAAGTTATACATATAGTTATAGAGGTTAAATTGTTTAAATTTCATTGAAGTCGATTAATAGTTAAAAAATCAATAGTTAATAACACATGGTCTGATTGCTTTGATCGCCCTTATTGGGGTCTTAAATAGAGCTGGGTTTTGTGGACACCACATGAAGTAGTTTATCATATGTTAGTTCTACATTGCACGTATGCTTAGCAAGGTGTTAATATAGTTGAACTGTTTATGATATTACGGATTTTAAATATGTTTTATAAACACCATAGTAAAAACCATAATAAACATACCAGTCGGATGTTTATTATGGTGTATATGGTTCCACTCCAGGTAAACAGGCGTTATTAATAGATCTTCATCAGTTATTTAATTGATTTTTATTTTAAATGAGAGGTTATTTTTAATAAAAATAATATAAAAAAGGTTATATATAAAAGCTAATTAAAGTTAATATTATTTAACAGTATTCGTCCTTATTTAGCTAGGCAAGCCAATTGCGATTTATCAATGTACATATTATCTAATATCTTTGTCATCATCTAACCCTTTCAGCCCTGGATTTTTAAATTAAAAAAAAAATATTTTTTTGTTGATTATTATTGATGAGGAGCTTCTTAAGACCATAAATAACAAATTTTAACTCATTTGCTTAATTAGTATAGGAATTAATTAGTGGTGGAAAATGCCACTAGCAGGTCCTAAAGCTAAAATATGCTAAAAATGAAAACTTACATTTATTCTAATAAACTTATAGTTTCGTACATAAACACAAACATAATTTATTTAATATGAAATTTTTTGAAACAATTCCTAAATTTGGACAAGCAGAGTCGCACTTTTCGCACTCTATTCGCGAGCGCCCTTCAGATGTCTCGAGTTTGCAGCGCTGCTTGTTGCCATTTATATGTGCCAATGACCAAGGTTATCATATCTTACGTCGTTTACCTGAATATTATGCGTTTTCTTACGTTTGATTAGTACTGGATTGTTGGAACTTTCGAGCAATGGCCTAATTCGTTTCGGCGTACTAATTAGGCCACTAGAAAGTGCCAACCCATCTACTATCGTATCCACAATATGCAGATTATTTCTAAGGTTTTCGAAACGATTGCGAGTTATTTGAGCATCATCCACGAATTTATTTTTGTGGCAGGTGTCCATCCTCAATCTGGGAAAACGAATTATGCCCATGAAAATATGCAGAGCTACAAGTTTTTTTAATTTCTTCTCTGTTTGTGTTCATATTTTTTCCGCTTTGTGTTCAGTTCAGTGAAAACATTATTTGGAAAATATTTTGTAAAACAGGTCATTGGAGGTTGACACTTATTGGTATTTTCGTCATCGCTGCCACAGGGAGTAAAAATAACGTTTGGCGGAACAAACACATCTCGCTTCCAATTAATTTTTTTTCTCGTTTTCTTTTTTAATTTTGAATTTTTGACTCTTCTTGGATTCTTCTCTTCATCTGACTCTTCATCTAACTCTTCTGCAATATCCATTTCGTTTATATTTTCCACTTCATCTTCTACGTCCGAATCAGGCAATGCAAATATTGCTGCATTTGCATACTGTAAAGTTATTTTGCGGGATAATTTCTTTACATTGCCATAAAAATTGTCATTGGAGGAATGCCATTATTGTCTAAGGATGCACAGAAAACAAATTCATTTTTGATCAATTTTTGCGTAAACACCTAGTGGTGGCAATTGCGTACACAAATTTCAATGGGTTATGACAAGGATTATTTGGGCAGAATCCTCAAACATCTTACGTTCTACTTATCAAACATATCGTACAGTTCACATATCAGTAAAAGTTTAATCAATATTGGTTTTCACACAGTAATTATTCCTACTTATCAAATAGATTGTTATGGTTATCGGCATCCATCTCGCACGACTTTATAAAACACTTATTTACACACAACACAAGTCAAGTAATGATATAAACTGCACATGTATTTTGTTTAGGAAGCTATGTTGAAGTGACTCTAGTGATAAACAGCAAAAATATGGATTGTCATAGTAGGTAGAGACATGTAATTGTTGCGGTGGGAATTGCCACCGCCAGGGCCGAAAGGGCTAATAATAGATGAGGGTATATGTTTCGTATACAGTATCTTGGACTCATAGTAAATTAATAAAAAGTATTTTATATAGAGGTACTACATTTTTTGAGTCCGTCATTAAGGTAAGTAGAATTTGATATTTTAATCATTGCACAACATATCTGTGTTATCCTCGATATCGAAATGAATGGAGCTATTCCTCATTTGGCAGAATTAGTCCAACAGTTTAGGGTATGTATTGGAACTAATTTGACCAAAATATATACATACAGTCAATCAAAAAAGCAATACCATTGTGGTTTTACTAATAATCTGATAAAAAGAAGAATAACATCAAGTTATATTTTTTATTATTTGTGAATAACTAAAGAGCATTAAATTGTACTGAATACAGGTTTTTTATGAAAGAAAGCTATATAGAAAAGGCGATGACCCAATGACTAAGAGAAAATCATAAAATACTTTGGAATAAGTTCATATCAATCTTGATAATCCAACACATATGGGACCAGACAACCGCCGAAAATTATCAAAAAATTCCGGATAATCGGGGGTTAAACGAAAAAAAAAATCCTCGCTTGTGTCTTGAAGCCAATCTTTTATGTCATCGATTGTCAGGGTACCATCCACTTCACGTTTGTTGGAAAGCACTTGTAAAAAATCCGAAGACAATTTGTAGAGTGCAGTTAGCTTGCTCAGATTTGTTAATCAGGTTTTCAGCGTTAAAAGCAGGGTGTGTTAGCCAGCCTTTTTTCCAAGAACACTCGGTTAAGTTTTCCAAGAACACACGGTGTCTCTTTAATGTTTGTCTGCTTTAAAAAAAAATAATGATCCATCAGTTGTCTGATATGTCAGAAAGTAGAGATTTTTTTGTAATTTATTTCTATTTGCTGAATTATATTTTGATCCATGGACTGCCATAGTGGTGTCATATTTGGAGGCATGTAGAGACTTGCATTTGTTGGTCTTTGAAGTGTTGAAGTGAAGTTCCCCTTTTTTAGGATGTCCAGGAGCGTTATCCAGAAGTAGCAAAGCTTTAGGAGGCAAATTGTGAACTTTTCTTCTAAAAAAGGCCTCCTTGCCTTGAAAAAACTTACCGCCAGAATAAAATCTTGATTGAACCATTATTTTAAATACATCTCGGGTAAGCCATCCTAACTGGTAAGTGAGTTACGTTTTTAAAGGCCTGCGGATGCTTGGCTTTCCTATAACCTACAAGGAAAGTTTGTGTGTGCCCGTGGAATTTGCAGAAGGCATGAATGTCAGTTTATCCTTCGACATATTTCTTCCTGGGACACTTTCTTCGGAGCAGTGCACAACGGTATTATGCAGAAGCATTCTCCAAACTAAACCACTTGCATTTGCCTTGTAAACCTGTACTGGTAAGAAACCCAATTCTTGGATTTTTAATTCCAATTTCCTCTGAAATTAATCAACGGCCAAAACATCTCTTGATAATTTTACTCCCGCAAAAGTTAAGAAACGAATCCCAAATCTTTTTTTAAAACATCAAGCCACCCATAGCTAGCCCGAAAATCATCTAACTTATGTTTTCGGTAAATTGTTTTGCCTTTTACAGAGAATATCTCGCGATAATGGCGTATGCTGGGCACGATCTTGCATAAAACAAGTAAATAAGGCATTTTTCATTTCAGGATAATCACCTGTTTTAACTGTATTTTTAACTTGAAGTCTCCCCCTCAGCAGTCCCGACGAATTGAAGGATTTTCT
Organism: Phosphuga atrata; assembly: GCA_944588485.1. Classification (NCBI taxonomy): domain Eukaryota; kingdom Metazoa; phylum Arthropoda; class Insecta; order Coleoptera; family Silphidae; genus Phosphuga; species Phosphuga atrata. Next base: position 41,680,364 of record OX155893.1, read on the forward strand.
CGCGGTTTACTTTGATTTCGTATATCGTGGATCTTCTAACGCCATAAATGCGTGAGAGGTTTGCCGTGGTTTCTCCTTTATCAAGTTAATGCAATTTAAAGTCATGTATTTCCGTTTGGTTGACATTGTGCACTGAATAACTAGATACACTCGATCGACGACAAACCAGTAACAAAATGAGATGTAATGGAGCAGCGAACAGAATAGGATTGGGCGGCAAGAGCACAAGCGGGCCTGTTTGCTTATATCCGGCGGGCGGCATGAAAAGACACGTGTTTCCCTAGAGCTCCGGATGGGGAGCCATGATGGGGATCCGGGAGCCCCGGATTACCGAACGCCCCGAACTAATCAACCGCCGGATTATCAAGATTGTACTGTATATTTATTTTATTATTTTACATGGTTGGTCTCTTTAGAAAGACACGAAGCTTTATTTATAATTCGCTTGCGACGGATCCAGGATGCTTTCATCTGTTCACTAAAGATCCTCTTCCTTTATTCCGTCCACTTGGTACTGATCTTTTCGGTACTTCATTCTCTGGAACAACTTCCCACTAATTAATTTTTCCTCAGTATATGTGTCGGTCCGAAATTTCTTGGTTGGATTTCAGCATTTCTCATGTCTGTTCCTACTTGTTGTGTCCAAGGGAAAGTCTTTAGTTTGTCAACTCTTTCGAGAATTTGGTGGCTTAACCTGGTATCAAGGAGTCTCTTAACCTGTCCATACAATTTTAACCTTCTTTTCCGGAGGTCTGCCGCAATATTAGATAATTTTTCTGTAGATTTCCCTGATTGTAGGCGGTAACAATCTTCCAAATGTCTTGTTCCTAAGATTTTCCTTATGATTTTTCGCTCTTCTTTTAGGATATTCTCGAGCTCGCCTTTTTTATTAAGCGTGAGAGTTTATCCTGCATATAGGGCTTCAGGCTTGATTACAGTATTGTAATGTTTTATCTTAACATGGAGCGACATACATTTTTTGTTGTAAACTTCTCTTGTTCTCCCATATGCTCTTCTGAGTTTTTGGACACTAGTTTTTGAGCTATTTTTTCGTTTCCAGTTGGTGCTACGATTTCACCTAGGTATTTAAAGTGAGGGACTCTGTTGATCTGTCCATATTTCATATTTAGATTTGATACGTCTAATTTTGAAGCGAAAAATTCTGTTTCCTTGAAAGAGATTTGCAGTCCAACTTCTTTAGCACATTCCTGGAGAGTTTCAATTTGCTTTATTGATGTGATTTCATCGCTGGACAAAAGGGCCAGGTCATCTGCAAAGGTTAAGCATGGAATTTGGTTTTTCTGTGTCCCAATGTATATTGGGTTCCAGCTATTTTGTGCTTTCATTTCTTTTTCCCATTCCTTCATCACCTTAACTAGGACAAGGTTGAAGAGGATGGGTGAAGAGGATGGTCCATCTCCTTGCCGGACACCAGCTTCTATCATGAATTCTTTTGAGATTTCTCCCATGAATTTTACTCTTGATTTCGTATCAGTGAGGGTCTGTATAGTCAATTTTAGTGTTTTGGTGTCTAGTCCTTGTTCTTTCAGGATGCTGAACAGTGATTGTCGATCAATTAAATCATAAGCCTTCTTGAAATCTACAAAGGCACCGATGATTGGTAGGTTTCTGAGGGCCCTGCATTTTAGAACGGTTTTTAAAATAAAAATATGTTGTGTCTGACCGTGCACGATCTGTGAGGACGGAATCCAGCTTGATATTCGCCAATCTTATGCTCGAGTTGTTCTTGTACTCTTTTAAACAGGCATGTAGAGAAAATTTTGTAGCCGACTTCAAGGAGGGAGATTCGTCTGTAGCTATTTACATCTGTTTTGTCTCCTTTTTTGTGGAGTGGGTGAATCGTAGCACATTTCCAGTCTTTGGGGAGTTTTTCGTTTTTCCAAATTTCCTGTATAATTTCTGTAAGTTCCTTGAGTGAATTTGGACCTAGGTTCTTGAGGAGTTCTGCCGCAATCCCAAAGCTTCCCGAGGTTCTGTTGTTCTTTAATCGTGTAATGTTATTCAGAATTTTTTCTTGGTTTGGTGGAGGTGACTCTGGGTGACTAAAACTGGGGCTGTTTCAGGAAATCTTTCAGTAGGTTAAGGGCAATTAAGAAGATCTGAGTAGTATCTCGGTTGAGATACTACTCGGTTGAGTGTTCTTTCTCTCGGTCAATTTGTGCATTGAAGTCGCCTAAGAGAATTTTGATGTCATCCTTTGGAACTTTTGACATTACTCTTTCAAGCATGTTCCAAATTTTTTCTACATTATCGGGATACTTCTTGTTGTCTATCTATATTTGTGGGAGCGTGTACGTTTATCAAGGTATATTTTTAATTGGCGCACTGAATTCTCATAGTCATTAGACGACTGTTGATAGAGTTGACATCTTTGATGGAGTTCAGTATACTTTTTTTTACTACGAAGCTCATGCCGAGTATGGGAGTTCCGTTTAGAATTGTTTTGTCTGTTTTACTCTTGAAGATACGATAGTTTCCATAGTCCAAAGGGGATTCATCAGTAAATCGAGTTTCTTGCAAAGCAAGGATAAGATTTTTTTGCCGATCAAGTTCTGTGACTAAATTTAGTAATTTTCCTGGTTGAATCAAAGTGTTGATATTGAATGTACTGATGTATGACGGGGTTTTGTTGGACAGTTTTCTAGAGAGCTCCGATTCTCTCCCATATTTTCGTGATTGTATAGGCTCCCCAGAATCTGAAAGCCTGGTTGCCGTCTCAGTGAGACGGGTGGATTAGTTACCACCTGAGGTATTGTTGTTATTGCGCTCACGAATCATGTTTGGCTTATGATAGGAGTTCCAGCAATGCTGGATACTTAGAACCAGGGATTGTTAGTTCCTGGAGCATCGAGTCGCCGCCGCACTCACAGGTTGTCAAACGCGAACCAGGAAACCGGTGGATACCACTCAGACGCGCCTGGATTTTACCTAGGCTCTTCTTTTACTATCCCGAAAAACATTCATCTTCATCTCCGCCTTCACTGTACTGTATATGTTATTGAAAAAATAAATATTAATCGAGATTTCTATTCGGTCTAGATCGGATAGATAAAACTAGCTAAGCAAAATAATATATTAAATAGAAGATGTAAAAAAATTATTTGAAGTATCAATATTACAAACATTATTTGAACTAAATAATAGCTTTCCATTATTTACTTCAAATGATGTATGTCTATAATGTCTATAATAATGTCTAAATAATATGAAAATTAGTATTTAGATATTATTTGAGAGAATATATAAATGTCTACGAATATTATGGTACAGTATAAAGTAAGACAAACGATACAATAGTATATTAAAGAACAAGTTCAATAAGCGCGAGTTTTCAGCACGCGTCAATGTTTAGATAACGACGAACGCAGCGAGGAGTTTTCTAATGGACGAAAGTCGATAAGTGCGAAAAAAGCCCTATTTTGCGTCCATATATTTTGAGACATTTTGTGCTATTTCTAAATAAAAAAATCGCACTCGGCGAGCCATTAACGGATCCATATGAGGGGTTTAATGACTTTATTATAGACGAAAAATAACGATATTTTTGTTTAACTTAATTGAACTAAAATAAAAAATCGTTAAGAAGCAGTCTACAACAAATATTGTTGACAACTATATAACAAATGTTATTTCATTTATCTGTGAGGTGAAATTTATTATGGTTGATGATTTCAATATAAATGGTTTTCTCTAAAAAATAGACGACCAAGAAAAAGTTGAATTTCAAATTTGGTAAAAAACAACCTACATTTGTTGCAACATATCGTGGGTTCAATACTATAACTAGGTAACTCGAAAAGTAATATTTTGAGTAAAACTTTAGTTATCTAGTTATTACATTGAACAGAACTGTTACATTACAAAGTTCAACACTACAACTTACTGAAGTATTAGACAACTCAAATTTAAAAAAAAATTGAGTTACCTAGTTATAGAATTAAACCCACGATATTATGTGCAAATAATCCAAATGTGCAAGTAGCCAAATAAATAGTGAAATTAACAAAACTTAAATATACAACAGCAAAATGCAGAAAAATCTCCATATAAAACAAAAATGGACTAGGCCGTATGTAGCTGCGTGAAGATAGCCCCCCAAAATAAAAATAAAAACAAAAAATTAAATGGGATTCGTTTGATCATGATCTGACTATGATTTACCAACAATTTGTTTTGTTTACCCACATACCGTTCAAAAGATATTATAAGAAAATTATTGGGGGCTAGACCCCCAATCATTTATAATATCTAGAAACACCCCTAGACCCCAAAATGCATTTCTTCTATATTCGTTAATGGCATCTTAAAAAACTTCGTTCGACGGCGATTGCCCTTTTTTGATTAATTCAATTTTTTTTTAGCAGCCTTGAACCGATCTTTATTGCTTTTTTTTCATTTGATGTAAAATAACTACGTATGACCATGTTTGCCCAAAGGTGCCAATTCCTCATTTTCTATAAAACGAAAAATATGCGATTCTTGAAAATTCATGAATTAATATTTCACACATGCAAAAATAGTTTTTTACGTCTGCAAACCCTTAGAAAAATGTGAGATATTGGGTGAAAAATTGAAATGTATAGGAGAATGGAGAATTGACAAGGAACAAAAAAAAATAGGAAAACCTCAAAAAATGATGAATTTATATTTCACAAATGTCAAAATAGTTTTTCACGTTTGCCCACGCCTGAAAATTTATTTTGCCTGCATAAAGAGTACAAAATTGATTTGTTTTGCGCAGCTTTGGTTTGGTATGTCCACTTTCAAAAATATTGCTAAGGAGTAGTGGTAAATTGACGTTATGTCTCCAAAGTTTCACCTTTAAAATAAAGCAAACACATTATCATGTTCAAACAAAAAAATGTTTTATAAAAATAAATTAAATTTTGAGACACTTGTTACATAACTATTAAAACATAACTATTACAGAATGATAATAAATATTTGTCTAATATTGTAATATATATATATATATATATATATATATATATATATATATATATATATATATATATATATATATATATATCTTTCCGATATTATTTAAATAGGAATACGTAAATAAAGCTATGAACTTGTTTAAATTTAAATTTGTAAGACTGAATTGATTGAAGAATCTATGTTCATTAATGTCTTATAATGAATCAGCAACAGGACATTAATTACAAACGTAATTAAAATTAATCGATTGTCTCGAAATTAGCAGTTAACAGTCTAAAATGCCAAGAAATTATAATTGGATTGTAGTAAAGGAAAATGTGCAATAAAAAAAATGCTATAAGAATTGGGAATTTATGGTAGAAACATTTGTTTTGTGTTTTTGGACATCTAAAACAATATAAGGCAATACAATACATATAATATGCAATACATCAAATAATATGATAATTCAAAATTTTATACTAAAATATATGTTATAATTTACTTACACATATTGAAACATTGCATTTACATTGTAGATAGCACCAAATAAGTGGTTGAATTATTTTATGTTACAGAAAACCTGTTCCACAAGCTATTCTATTTCTGTTTAAATATAAAGATTTTGCATGAAATATCTGTAAGGGAAATTGGAATCTTATTATATAATTTGTTACCTGTATGCAGCGGGCTTTTTCTGTAGACAGGTCCTCACTATGTACCTACTGATGCGTTTCATGATCGTGGTAGTCGTTAGATTTCCCTATTTTTTATTTTCCTTGGTGTATTATATACATGCAACAAACAAGTTATACATGGCATATTGTTATAGGGGTTATATTGTCTAACTTTTAAAATTAATAATAGTTAATAAAATAAAATTAATAATAGTTAATAAAATATTGTCTGATTGCTTTGATCGCCCTTGTTAGGGTTTTAAATACAGCTGGGTTTTATGGACGGACACATAAAGCAGTTTATCATATGTTAGTTCCACATTACAAGTATGCTTACAAATAGTAAGGAGTTAATATTGTGGATTTTCTTATGATATTACGATTCATTGGAATTAAATATGTTTTACCGCCTTGTTTGTTTTTTCTGGCGTATGGTAAAGTTTCGTTTTAAGTCCTGCAGGCAAAACCGAAGAATAGAGATTAGCTTGGACCAGCTTCCCTACGCTATTGCTCCGTAAGTGATTAATAGTATCACTATGGTTGTGTAGATCTACCTAAATATTTTTGCCTTTACACGTCCGAAATCTAGTTATCTGCGCACCATCAGAGCTCACATGAACGCTATTTACGCGTATTTATTTCAAAGGATTTCATTATCCAATGTATGTTTGATATTTTGTTCGAGGCTGTATTCTTAATTAATATACAAAATAGGATCAATCAAGTAATCGTATAGCTCAATCAGCAAACACGACGGTAATGATGGTCTAGTGTAGTAGTCGGCAACTTTGATGGCACGCGGAAGAATTTTAGGTGGCACAGCAGAAAGAATGTTATTATTTTCAAATTAATTGATTCTAATTTATAGATCATTTTAATTCATTTTAAAATTCCTTATAATTTTCAAATTATCGTACTTTATACCCCGCTTCGCATATATATATATATATATATATATATATATATATATATATATATATATATATATATATATATATATATATATATATATATATATATATATATATATATATATATATATTTATATATATATATATATATATATATATATATATATATATATATACATACATATATATACATATATATATATATATATATATATATATATATATATATATATATCCGATATATCAAATATGAAATACCGTTTTGTATTTTACGCATACATTTTTTGTTAAATCAAAAACTTTAAATTTGCAATTATCAACAGACATACATTTGCGCTAGATAGTAACTGTCTTGTATTATATTTATTAATTATTAGTACTATAATTTCTCCAAAATCAACACAAAGCTATCTAATTAAGGAATAGGTACCCCAAATATGGAACACTAGAAAAACCATCCAAAATCAACCTTACTTTCTATGAGATTTTTTTGTGGTCGTTTGGCTGCAAAACCTTCCTGCACTGCGACCAACTTGATCTATTGTGCTTGACTCTACTACAATTACTCTCCCAGGAATTCAATTTCGTGAACGAAGTCTAAGATATTCCTCCGAGGCTTACTACTCAGCTCCAAGGTGGTGATTCTTGCGACCCCGAAGTTAGAAAGCCTTATGTGTGTTAGCGCTACAAAAGTGCACAATATGTGTTCAGCGGTTTCTTCGTCTGATTCACATAATCTACAGGCAACTTCCTCCACCTTTCCCATTTTGTGTAGGTGATATTTCACCGGACAATGTCCTGTGAGTATGCCTAATAAAGTTCTGATTTCTTTTCTAGAGAAGCTTAGCATCTGCTGCATTTTTGCGGCAGAATAGTTTATGAGCATTTTAGCTTGCCTCTGTCCTGGTGTGTTCTCCCAGTAGGTTTGTTTTTGATCTTCTTCCCATTTCTAAGCCCCTGCCTTGCGTGGGCCTTTGTAAGCCTACAAATTGGCTCCGGGCAAAGAAGGTAGCCTCGGCGCCGCTTTTGGAGAGTGCGCCGGCCATTTTGGTCCCACATATGCCCTGGCGACCCAGTTACCACATTAGCGTGAGTCTGTTACCTTTCACCAGTTGCTTCAGGGTTTGTTTACAGTTCCAGGTTAACTTGGAATTAAAGTTGTGGACGTTTCAATTTCTTAGAGTTACCTGACTGTCCGTTAGGATGTAGATTTGCACTCCTTTAAGACGTTTCTTTAGGCAGATTTGTGCCCATCTTTCAATGGTTATAATTTCAGCCTGTAGTACCGTGGGAGCCTGTCCCAATGCCTTGGACTCCCTGTGACTCCGGCTGTATATGCCAATTCCTGTACCCTTAGCAGTTTTTGATGCGTCGGTGTACCACATGGACGCTTTGTCTTTCAGGTTTTCGATTCTTTGGCTGTTATTATACTATATATAAACACTGCTTTGGCTGTCATTAATGACCACTTCAATGGCTGGGTCAAAGTCGTATTCTGTAGACATCGTGTCCCAGGGATGCTTCAGAAATTCCTTTCCGATTTGTTCCCTTATTTTCAAGTGTCTCTGAATAGGCGATGTACACCTTAATCTCAGGGCATTGAGAAGACCTTCTTTTTCTACCTGTTTGTGCAGTGGGAGTAGGTCCAACAAAACTTCCATTACTGTGGTCGGAGTAGATTGTATCGCTCCTGTTATACCCAAGCACGCGAGCCGTTGAAGCTTTTGTAGCATGCTTTTGGGTCTTTTTTACCTTTGCTTTGTACTACCATACGAGTGAACCGTAGGTGATAATCGGTATTATCGCTGCTGTGTAAGACCATAGGTCTTTTGGGTTTTAGTCCCCATGTTTTCCCAAAAAGCTTACGGCTTAAAAGCTTTTTGTTCAGATGCGAGTTGCAAGTGAGTTTCTCATCCAAGGTTACCCCTAGATATTTCACCTCCTCGGAGAACTCTAACGTCTGACCATCAATTCTCGGAGCTTTCAAGTTCAGCTGCCTCTTTCTGATAAAGGGGACCATTACTCTTTTGCTCGGGTTGATATTAAGGACCTCCTTCTTGCTCCAACAGTTGATGATGTTAAGTGCACTCTGTGCAAGGTTCATGATTGTACTACAAAACTTACCCCTTATTATGATAGCAATATCGTCTGCATGACCAACTGCCTTATACCCGTTCTTTGTTGACACATCTAGGAGATCATCAACGACCAGGCACCACAGCTGAGGCGATAACACCTCTCCTTGTGGGCAGCATCTCTTTGTAGTTTCCCGTCCTCGTTGATCCCCTCAGTGCGGCGGTAATTTTACGATTGCTCAGCATGTCTTGAATCCACTTAATGATAGGGTCTTCGATCCCTTTGTTGGTAGCTGCATTCTTTATTGATAAACGGGTTGCGTTGTCAAACGCTCCCTCTATATCTATAAAGATACCTACTGCAATTTTTTTGCAGTCCAGTGCTGCTTCCAATGTGGTCGTTAACTCGTGTAGAGCGTCCACTGTAGATTTGACTGGCTGTTAAGCGTACTGATGCTTACGGAGAGGACTTTTTTTAAGAGTTCCGCACCGTATGTGGTTGTCCACAATTTTTTCCATTGTTTTCAGAAGGAAGGAAGTGAGGCTAATTGGTCGGTAGGACTTTGCCAGCTCTTGAGGCCTGCGCCCTGCCTTAGGGATGAATATCACCTTGGCCTCTTTCCATTCCAGCGGTATGTACGCCAGTCGAAAGCTGGCCTTAAATATCTCAGCGATGCATGTGACTATGGTTTCGATCCCCTTCTGCAGCATTGTCGAGAAAATGCTATCGGGTCCGGCAGACTGAAATGGCTTATAACTGTTCACAGCCCATGCGACTTTTTGAACAGTAAACTTGGTTGTGGCCATATTTTGCAGATTTTGGTCGGGCGCTTCATTGGCGTTATCCTTTCATCAGTTATAGTTGATTTAGAGCCGGGAAAGTTTGACTGCAGTAAAACGCTTAGACTTTCCTCTAAATCTTTGGTATATTTACCACTCGGTGTCGTAATAAGCCCGATTTCATTTGAGTGGTCCTTTGCCAAAACCTTTTGCAGCCTTGCCTTGGGGCCAATTGATCAATATCCTCACAGAAGTCACGCCAGATTTTCCTTTTCTACCTTCTCAATTATTTATTATAATCCGTGCTAAAGTGCTACTCTGTAGGCTTCTCAGTTGCCTGTTCTTTTCGCACCGTTGAAAGCTTTCCTGGCCGTCTTTCTCAGATGTCCTAGCACTTTGTTCCACCAACAGCCCTTGATTTCTGCATCTTTTTGAGAGGACTGCTAGTCCCATAGGTGTGTGTTAGAACGCCTTTTAGATGAGACGATGCTGCTTCTAGCTCGTCTGTTGTGTTTATTTTGAGGCGGAGACCTTCGGTTTCCTGTCGGAAGATCTCCATATAGAGTTCCCAATAAGTACACCTAGGATACCTGCGCTCTATTACCACATTGTGTACCTCACCTAAGTGGAACTCAATCTTTTGGAGGTCTAACATTGATGGCTCGTCGAGTACTCGCACAATTTTTGATTAAATCTGTTGTAGAAGCATCAGCTAGAGACAAATCTAAAACCTCCTGTCTGATTGTATTTACAAAGGCGAGTTTACTGCCCTTATTAACGATCTCCACATCGTTAGTACATTCGAGTACATTCGAGTTAGTACATTCGAGTAATTGCTTACCTCTATTATTTATATCCGTGCTGCACCACACCGTATGATGTGCGTTGGCATATCAGCCCAGAATGTATTGATTGTTGTCCTTTTTGCGTTGAACGAGGCCAAAATAATGTGCCTCTTGCCCCCTTTCGTCGGGATCTCCACGACTGCCACTGCCTAGTCTCCTGTGGTGAATTCTGGAACAGGTACAAAATTATTATCCTTCCTGAGCATCGGCACTGCTCTTGGTTTAGAACAGCTAGTGTCATATACCAGCTAACATATGTCAGTAGGTAGGCGCCTGACAAGTCCCTGGTTAATCCATGGTTCTTGCAGAAACCCAATACCAACATTTACCTGTTTACCTGTGCTTTGGAGTGGTGCAGGTTTATTTGTTGACACCACAACATCCTCATTCTTTTATTAGGCTTTAGTCGCCAGACTTCTTAGGCTTCTTAGGGCCATTAGGGTCCTGCGACTTCGCCATTGTTTTAATGGTGGTATCTTCTGACCCCTTCCCAGCGCCGGATGAGGAATTGCTGGGCTGTGATTCCGTCCCTTGCACCCTACGGCGTCCTCTCAACGATATCTGTCCAAAGCCAAAATTGACCCTGGACCCGAGCTCCCTGATTTTTCCTGCCGACGCGTTGTCCACCGACAGGGTGATTTCCAGCGTTGAGCCTTTAGGAAGTGAAGGTTTTGAGGTAGTTCTGACCTTCTACTAGAGCTAGAATCCTTTCGGACTTCTCCTCTATGCTACTTGGGAAGTAGCCAATGAAGACTCGTCGCGCGGCATCTCTGCCGCTTTAACAATCTTCAGATCGGCTCGCTCACATGGTTAGAGTTGGGCCTCAAGGCCCTTCACCCATTCAGCCGTCTCTTGATTCGCACCATCAAGTGCTAACCATCCTGGACGCTGGTGCGCCTGCAAGAAAGCCGGCTTAAAAGCCTTCCTCTATACTCCGTCAATAGGCTTTCAAGGTAGCCTTTACAGGTAATTTCTACCTTTACGAAGTTGACCAGTTGGCTGTAGGGATCCGTACCGGTCTTGCGTTGACAGTTGCCTTATTGGCCTCCGCTCGCTGAGCCATAGGCACTGCCTGCTTTTGGCCCACTTGCTTAGGTTTTCTAAACTTCATCCATTACTAAGCTTCATCCTAAACTTCATCCTTTTTCTAGCAGCGCCGCTCATCCGCTGCTTCTTTGGGTCTTTGTTTTCAGACCCTTAAGGTTGTCAGCGAGTTCCTCGTTGCTGCTCAATAGGAGTTCTATCTCCACGGAGTGTTTGCACCCCCGTGCTTTCCAAAGGCATTTCTGCGCTTTTGACGAGGTCTTCAGCCTCTGGTTTGGGTAAGCTTGAGGAGTCATCCGATCCCTTAAAATTTTTAGTCGTTGTTTCAATTTTTGGTCCCACGAGTAGCTACGGAAATAAACAGTCACTTGCAGCAGAGCCCCGCATTACTACAAGAAGGCTAATTGAAACAGGAGTTCGCCATTTTCCTAAGTTTTCCTAAGAACTATTAACGACCAACGCTTTCCCGTGGCCACGCAGCTATCGGCATAGGATGTTCCACCATTAGCTTGGAGACAAAGCTTATTGTGGGTATCATACCACTTGATCCGGGCGGTTAAGCCTAGGTCCTCAGACTCACTGCTCGCAGGACAAGGTCACCTGAGAGCAGAGAGCCCGGTATATCGGAACAGATATAACTAAAAGATAAACTGCTCCGGCGTCGTTAACCCTTGGGTTGTGCAGACCCTTGGCCACGACACAACAGCCGGGTAGGGTGTGTGTGTGTATTTCTCTTAGTTTGACCTTTCACCTTTGACCTGTTCGGCACGGGAGTCCCTACCAGTATCTGTGCTACTGCCGACTTAGCTCTCAAGGTCACTAAGATACTCAAGCTCCTTGTCCACGGCAAGGTGGAGATACCTCGAAGGAGCGTAATTTCTATGAGATACTTTAGGAACTTAGGTCAAATACAAAATATAACTTAAACTACTTGCAATAATCGCAAATCCAGATGTCTCATTTTGCACCAGCGCAATCATTATGTGCCCAGAGTTCGCACATGAGGCATTTGATCCTAGTATTTCGTCGAGTATCTTTAGAAAACATACTTCAGAGAACATACACTCTTCATCTTCCGAGGCAGCAGCTTCATTTCATATAAGGCTCACTGTTTGTGTCAAACAGTAATATCTCATCATCATTTGAATCCGCTGGATCTAGTAACACTGAGACAAACTTTAAGTATTTTATATCATTTTATTCGTAATATCATCTTATTTAAGAATTATGTTAGAACATTGCAATGTAGTTCATAGTTTTGTACCACGAATTTTTTTAATTTTCAAAATTGTCTAAAAGTGATTCATTTAGAGGGACTTTTTGCGTATGTATTTTATGACAGAACGGTATTTTTGTTCAGTATATATATATATATATATATATATATATATATATATATATATATATATATATATATATATATTTCATCATGGAAATAAGTTTTGCCAGCTGTATAACGAAGCACACTTTTCAGCTGTATTAAGAAAATCTGAGTTCTTGTTGTAAGTGTTTCGTACACTTAGAGCAACTTATGGTCCACATAATCGACCTACCGAACGCACGATTATACGCTATACACCGTCGAATCGAAAGTTTGAAAGCCAATTTACATTATTAGATAATACACGACCAAATAGACCACATCCAACAAGTAGTAAAGAAAATATTGCAGCGGTAGCTGAGAGTGTAGGTCAGCCCCGTATTCAACAGCTAGGCTTATTGTATGCAATAACTTGGCCGTAATTTGGCCTAAACCGTAATTTTACTTAAGGATCTTGGTTTAAAAGCATACAAAATTCAACTGGTGCAAGAATTGAAGCCGACTGACCCACCAAATCGTCACCTATTAAATCCTTGGGCTCTTAAAAAGCTTGAAGAAAATCCACTGTTTTCAACAAAAAAATTGTTTAGTGATGAGGCACAATTCTGGCTTAATGGATATGTCAACAAACAACATTACCGTATTTGGTCTGAACAGCAAGCTGAAGAGATTCAAGAACTACCATTACATCTAGACAAAATAACGGTTTGGTGTGGTTTATGGGTCGGTTTTGGTTACGGAACAACGTAGGCCGGCCAGAATGTCACTGTAAAAGGCAACAGTTATTGTGCCATGATAACGGACAATTTGGTTCTTGAAGTTTATGCCCGTGATCTCTGGGACATTTGGTACCAACCAGACGGCGACACTTGCCACAATGTAGATAGCACAACAATTCATTTCGCGCTTCGGACCGGTGAGTTGGCCGTCTAGATCCTGTGACATCTCACCCCTACTAATTTTTGCTTTAGAACTATGTAAAGTCCAAATATCTATATGGATAAGCTAATCGAAAATTGCAAATGCTGAATGGACTATGTTAACTTCAGTTACGGACACATTTGAAAGAAATAATTTAAAAAAAATAAATGTAAAGAATGGTTCTTGTGTATGATATTAAAGTTAACCAGATATATTTTTGTCGTAGTTTTGAAAAGATTAGCTCCAAATGAATCAACCATTATAATCAGTTTTATAGATACATACATGTATTATATTTTTGTTTTAAAGACAATTCAATCTAGCTTGGAGATACTATTAACTAGTTTAATTTTCCTTATAGTTTCAAAGTCACACTTTTCCCGACCCGCTGCTTTTCGTTTGTATTCTGTTTCGATATGTAAATAAATATCAGTGTTATAATTAGGTTTACTTTCATGAATTGTGTTTATCATTTTATTTGTGATTTAATCAAAGTTTAGATTAGATAATTGTTAATAAATTTCAATATTTCTAGTAATTTTGCAGATATAAGGAATTTTCAAAATTATCAAAACCAATTTTCAATCTCCAATTACTAACTTAGTAAAATGTATACATGTATGTACTACAAATCAGTAGATATGTAATTTGAAGAGAATTTAGTTAATAGAATTAACAATATAATTTATTAGTTCGTAATATTTTCAGAGATATCGCGTTTTTTTTTATAGTGTTTTTTCGAAATTTTTCTTGTTAAAGACTTATTTTAAAGAAGTAATTTTTAAAGTCTTAAGTGCTTATAATTATTGTTTTATGCATTATATATTAATTTGTAGACATGTTATTTTGTATACATATTAAAGAAAGATATATATTCTAGATATATTAATTTAATCCTGTTTTATGTTATGTAATTGGTGAAATAAATAATAGTGTATGAAATATATCTAATTTATTGTTAAATTCAGTTTAGTTATCTAATATATAATATTATCTACTTTATTTAATATATCTAATATATCTAATTTATTGTTAAATTCAGCATTAGTTTTCAGATCTTAATTAGTTTTTGAAGCGATTAAAATTAGAAGAAAAGGTAAAGAATAAACTATTAAAAACTATTGACATACAATACAAATATTGACATCTCATTGCCAGATTTTTTAATTTTGATCAATTTGTCGAATTTTCCATTTTTTTTTTAACTTATTTATAATTTTTTTTATAAAGTTGTTCGATTATTAGCAAACATTGTAATCGAGTAATTTACAATGACGATTTGACGAACTGCACTAAAAATAAATGAAATCTAGTGATATTTTACAAGAGTCTTAAAGTGTTAAGTTAAGGTTGCCATTTAACTTCAAAATATTATTTCGTCTCATCACCAGAGCCTTATATTTCCTCTTATTGATACAAAATGATAATAGCAAGCAATCTTATGCAACCAATAGCGCTCCGCTATCCCTTATCAAAATCCGTAGTTTACATATTCATCCAAATAGATTACCAATAAGATTTATATGTTATCTTAATTCAATCTACATTATTTTGATTTAGTCTATAAAAATACAAAAATAATAGGCCTCATTGTACAACAAACTGGGCTAGATATACAAGGGTAGAAAGACAAAAGTACAGAGAAGAGACTACATGCACAAGAATAGACAGACAAACAAGAATAGACAGATAGGGATAAACAATCCAGAATATACAGTCAAAACTATAGAGATAAGACTACACGGACAAGAAGAGGTAGACAAGAATAGACAGACAAGACCCTACAGGCAAGACAAGGCAGACAGGACTAGACAAACAAGACTAGACAAACAGAATTAGACAAAGGCTAAATAGAGAAGACTAGACAGACAAGGCGAGACAGTCAAGACTAGAAAAACAAGGCTAGACAGCCTATTTTGTTGTTTTTTCATATGCAAGGATTTGAAAGCCAGCATTCCGTCACATACGACACTATGCTGGCTGTAACGATTTCTACAGACTATTTACAGGAGCGTCTCTTGACCCAAATTGTTAACTGACTGTCGGGATCCAGACTGGAGAATTTCTTGGCATGTTTATCGAACATGCACCACCACTTTTTGGGTTTTTCTACTCTACTTAAATCATCCTCATTGTGAGGAAACGTCAGTCCATGCTGTTGTATTTCTGTCACTAAGGATCGTCTTCAGAGTACTGTATCTGGACAAGAAAATATAACGTGTGGCGCGATCTCGTTTTCCCCACACTCGCAGAGTGGAGAAACTTTTTCCCAAATCTGTGGAGATACGCCTTGGAGTTGCCATGGCCTGTTATAATTTGGATTGCATGGTGGGATAGACTGACGTTTAAGCTGCACCAAGCCTGTATTGATAGTATAAACAGCCAGTAGTCCCACTAGACCCACTAGTCCACAAGCCTGTTGTAGCTGCATTCCATCTATCCTGCCAGAGTTTTTCGAAATATCCCTTGAAACCAGATTTCAGAGCTTGTTTAGGCAATTTGTCGTATGCAATTGGCAGATCACCATTGCTTGCTGCGAGTTTTGCGAGCCAATCCGCTCGCTCATTGCCTTCGACTCCAGTATGTGCTTTAATCCAATTCCATCGGATCATATCTTTCCCTGAAACTCTTGCAGCTGTCGTCCTTGTCTCCATCAACAGTTCAGTGGCTCCTTTCAAACTTTTCAGTGCGTCGAGGACATATCGGCTGTCACATATTATCGAGCACGGACTATTGCTATGTTTTTCAACATATTGCAAGGCATGTAGTACGGCGATGAGCTCTGCTTGCAATATTGAGCAGTAGCGTTCCAACCTAATGACTTTGTGGTGAACCTCTTCGCCGTTGTAATAGACAACGAATGCAGCTCCTGTGTCTTTGCTCGATTTCGAACCGTCCGTGTATACCCGAAGATGGAAAAGATTTGACAGTGTCAAAAGATACCTAACCAATCATATCTTTGAAGGGTGAATGTTTTCTTGTATGTCAACGTTCAGTTCGATATTGTTCAAAAGTATCTGGTAAGCATATGATGTCTTTAATTAACGTATCGTCTTCAATTTGGTGTGAGCTGTAGAGAGCTAGTTGCTTGAGGCGGATGTCTACTAGAAGGAGACCTGTAATCACAAAAGCTGACTCTGTGGATACTGTGCGATAGGCTTTCGCAGCGCGGATGGTGCTGAGGCGCTGTATGCCCAAGAACTTGAGGTTTCCTTTCACGCGACATGATGTCTGACAGATCGGTCCTCCATATAATAATGCGGTTTCTATCACGCCGCGATAAATTTTGGAGAGCTCTGTTCTTCCTAGACCTAGACCATTCCTTCTTTGCAGCGATACCTAATTTTATACTCAGTTGTTTCACTCTACTACATGCCTGCTTTATGCCTTCCTTAAAATTCAAGAGTCTGTCTATAGTGACACCTAGATACCGGAGATGCTGTTGGCATTTAATTTTTTCGTTTCCTAGAGTGAAAATGTGACTGCTTTGATTTGAAGATCGGCTGAAGAAGAGGGCTTCAGTCTTTTGAGCATTGAAACTGAACCCAGTTTCAGTTGCCCACTGGGGAAGATTTTCTTGAGCACGGTCAGTGGTCTCTTTCAGACCAACAATAGTTCTGCTTGTACAAAGCAGAAGAGTATCATCGGCATAGGCTATGATCTTACACTTTTCTGGCAGATTTCTCTGAAAGATGGTTTCATACAAAATATTCCAAAATCCTGGACCTGATTTAGAATCCTGTGAACATCCTTTGCTAATTTTTTTCTCGATGTACAAACCTGGTTAGCTGATAATGGCCTTGAGTTCTGAAAAGTAGCTCCTGGCTAATTTGATGAGATTGTCAGGACAACCTTTCTCTATTAGCCTGCAGATAATAAGCGGCCACCAGCCATTATCGAATGCCCCACTAATATCTAAGGCTATGGCAGAACAATAATACTTAGATCTTACCGACACACGTGAACCTGACCGCTTCAGAAATAGCTTGAAATTTTCCAGCCCCTTTTCTACAGCCGCATTGATTGTAGTTTATCAGCTTGTGCCGGTAGAAGTGATGTTTGATTCTAGATATGAGTAAAGAATCTAGCACCTTTCACCTAAAACGGTGAACTAGGTGTCAACAGTTCCACCTATTCCAACTTCCGCCTGTGCTCTGACTCGAGTATGTAATTCAGAGTCGTCTTCATCGTCCTCTAGAAAAAATATGTCTAGGAGTTGTCGAGAGGTATCAAAAATATCCAACAATCTACCCCAACTTTAAGGCTACTCAGGTAGCTTGTGGAGGTTTTTCTCCCCCTTAGTATTTTGAAAACGGGACCCGATGGATTTCCAATTGAAGACCCTGTACAGAAATCTCTCCACTTTTGTTTCTTCGATTCCAAAATTGTATCCTTATACTCTCGTGCATTAACGTTGTAGACTATTTATTAGATAGCCTAAGTTCACTTCACTTTTTTTGGTATTTCCGCCGTAGCCTGTTAGTCTCCATGCGCAGGGCAGTAAGTTCTGGTGTCCACCAGAGGATAGAATTTCTAAACCATTTCCTTGCTTGAAAAGTGTCACGCGTAGCACACACCATAGCCTGATTCAATCTAGTAGCAAATAATGAAATATGCTCGATGGTGAAACAATCGTGTAGCTGCAGAGTAATGTCTTGTAGATAGAGCAGGAATTTATTGCCAAATTCTACCAAATCCACTTTTTTGGTACGGAAATCACGTTGGACTTCCGGAAGCTCGGATTTATTTCCAATAGACCAACTGATATACCGATGATCTGACAAACTACTCTCATCGGAAACGTGCCAATCAAAAATCTTCCTGCTCAAGGTGGAGGTGGCAAGTATAAGATCGATGACGCTCTGTCCATTGTGTCCGATGAAAGTAGGTTCCGATCCAATGTTCAGTATGGTCAGGTTATTGTCCGAAAATAACTTTTCAAGAGATCTGCCTCTTTTGTCTTCCAAGGCGTTACCCCAACAAGGCTAGACAGACAAGACTAGACAGACAAGAGTAGACAGACAAGACTAGACAGACAAGACTAGACAGACAAGACTATATAGACAAGACTAGACAGACAAGACTAGACAGACAAGACTAGACAGACAAGACTAGACAGACAAGACTAGACCGACAAGACTAGACAGACAAGACTAGACAGACAAGACTAGACAGACAAGACTATACAGAGAAGACTAGACAGAGAATACTAGACAGACAAGACCAGACACACAAGACTAGAGAGACAAGACTCTACAAACAAGACTGGACAGACAATGCTAGACAAACAAGACTAGATAGACAAGGCTAGACAAAGAAGACTATACAGACAAGACTAGACAAGACTAGAGAGACGAGACGGATGTAGCTGGCGGCTGAGAGCTGAATAGACAAGTGAACACAGGAACGCCCTAACGAAAATAATCAGTTTGGTTGTTTGTAGATAAGATGGTTGTTACTTCATGATTGAGGATTAAAGGTAGATCTTTCTATTGTACCCTATTTTCTTGGTTTCTCAATACTGTTCTTGCTTTACACGGCATCTCCATATTGGGTGTTAGATTCTATCTTTCTGCTTCACATCTCCAGCAATCAAATATTGTGTGGCTTACAGAAACCACTTGGCCACTGTCATCGGCGGCGGGGATTTGTTTCAAGTAGTCTCGAAAGCACCCATACCCTGCGCGGAACAGGGTAACAAGGTAAAACTCTACTCTAACCATGTAACCTGTACTCCCTGTTCACATTTTGTCCACATTTCCACATTTCCTGTACACCCATGTGGATATATCGGGTATGACTAACTTTGATTATTGGGTTTTTCAGGTGCCCGCCATTCTGTTAGGAGGTTTCTTCTTTCAGCAGTTCTAGCTTTCCTAACACAGCTCTAGAAGGGCTATACCAGCGATTAACAAAACTGCTTAGAGAAGAAAAACTAGACAGACAAGATTAGATAAATACAGCTGATAAGACTGGAGACAGAAGTCTATACAGACAAACCTAGATAGACAAGACTAGACAAACAAATCTAAAGAGAGAATAATAGGCAGACAAAACTATATAAATAAGACAAAACAAAATTGCCCTAAATAAGGCAAGGCAGAAGGGGCACGACTAAATAGAACCCAAAAAAACTTTCTTAATGTAATTCAATGTCAGTCGAGGTGTTTGCCAGTGAAGTAGTTGTTTTTAAGAAAGTTTGTTAAAGAAAGATTATTATACGTTCTATACGCAATGATGTTAACTTTGTTAACGATATGTATAAAACAATTTCCTAAAAATTATAATCTATGAAGATAAGATACAAACACTAATGTTTATTTTGATCGAAAAATCAAAATCTTCTAACTCAACAAAATATATTTAAATAAATATATATACTAATAAATAGATATAACCAACTAGTTAGGACTGTACGGACAAGATTACGCACACGAGACTAGACAGATAAGATTAGGCAGACAAAACTACACAGACAACACTAACCAGACAAGATTCGACAGACAGAATTAGACAGGCAACACCAGATAGAGAAGGCAACTAGAGCGAGATTAGGCAAACGAATCTAGACCAACGAGATTAGACAGACAAGACTAGTCAAACAGGACTAAACAGATAGACGGACTCCAGAAATATTTTTTGGGACGAAGATTGAATTAAATTTTTAGAACTGAAAATATCGTGAATTCTAAATATTAGATTTCTTAAAATGTAGTAGGAATTTGAAGTTATATTTTACAAAGAAGAGTACGAATTTACTAATTTAAGTATTAAAAATATGTAGAATTGAATTCATTAGCAATAATGTTGGAATAAGGTTTTCACAAATATCTCCAAAAATATATAATGAAATGCAATTGGTTCATTGCATTGCACATATAACAGTAAATAACAATTTCAACAGCGATATTTTTAAATCGGCATTTATTTCAGCGTCATTATACATTCATAAAATAAATTTCGCGCTTGCAAATATATGCATGTATGTGTATATACATAGTCGCGATGTATATTCGCGCGAGTACATTGTACTTAAACTACAATAATAAAAAAAATTTAAAAATAGCGATCCGCTGCTTAGACTTGCATATAACATATTTTTACGCATTGGGAATTTTAATTTTAGTTCGGGTAAACATTTTTTTTTATTGTTATTGCTCCTTTTTTATTTTTAAATGCATGGTTAGCCGGTAGAAGATATTTTTAAATTTAGTTTGCGAGCGAATTTTTTCAACTATTATTTTCGGATGGTCCTACGCTCTCAGTTCACTGCACTCTATTTGCATTCAAAATTGCATGATAATTTGCTAATTTATTATTCATTCAAGTGTCAATATATATTCAAATTATTTCTTTCTATCTACATGCACTACGTCTTATCTCTCTATTTATAAATATTCTAGATTTTCTAAACAATAACATCTAGAATTACCGCCAATATATTAATGCTAGTTCGTGTAAACGCATCCTTTGCCGATGTTAAATAAAAAACGCTAATAAATCTTCAAAAGACTCAAAAGCAACGATTAAATAGATAATACCCTAAACCTTAAACAATCAAAGGAGACTCATAGAACCGATGATGTCTTGACATATAAATTTATAAACAATACCAGATTCTCTAAAGTAGAATAAAGAAGCAAGATTGAAAATTCAAAAAATATAATCAAAATCAAATTTATTCATTCTAAGATGTAAGTACAGAAAAGGAAAAAAACGCGTACATTTATATATGGAATTTTTCGTTA
Organism: Phosphuga atrata; assembly: GCA_944588485.1. Taxonomy (NCBI): domain Eukaryota; kingdom Metazoa; phylum Arthropoda; class Insecta; order Coleoptera; family Silphidae; genus Phosphuga; species Phosphuga atrata. The sequence goes on from OX155893.1 coordinate 41,701,627, forward strand.
AAAAAATCTTGAATGCTATAATAGCACATCTCCAATAAAATTAGTTTAAGTTTTTTCCTGAAGCCCTTGTAAAAACTTTCCTGGGTTGTAGCAGAGGGTAGCTTGTTATATATTTTAATGCTAATTTTGTTTGGAGCTTTGCTGCATATTGTTAGATTGGATTTTGGTGTCCGTAGTTGATTTTGTCCTCTTGCTTTGTGTTGACTTATATCCGTATTACGTATCATGGAGGATTTATTTTTGTGGATGTGGCATGCTGCCTCCCATATATGGCATACATGATTTTGTCTGTGTTATATCTGTGATTGCCCGAATGATCCTCTTTTGAGCTTTGAAGAAAGACTCTTTGCAATTGTGAAGAGAGTCCCCATACTATTATTCCGTATGATATTATTGACTGTACCTCTGTATGACATATGTTTACCAACACAGATTGCTCGACAACATTTCGGATATTCCTTATAAGATAAGCTTTGAAGTTGATCTTTATAGTTATAGAATTTATGTGGATATCCCATGTTAGGTTTTCTGATAGATTTATGCATAAGAATTTGATTGACTTTGTTCTTAGGACATTAACATTGCCTATTCTTGTTGATAGGTCATTATCTCGGCTGCTTCGTGTCGTTTGGAAAAATAATATATTTTGTTTTGTCGCTATATATGTACAGATTGTTAGCAGAGAACCATCGATATACATCACTAAGAAGTTGATTTGCTTCTAATTCCGCTATATTTAGATTCCGTTCCGACACTATAAAGCTAGAGTCGTCCGCGTATAATATGCACTCTCTGTCCTTTAAATAGTGCACTAGATCTGCGGCGTATAGAGAGAATATTAAAGGCGCTTGTATGCTTCCCTGTGGTACCCCGCTATTTTTTGCGACTTGTCCAGAGGCACTGTTCTTATTTAGTTGACACATTTGGACATGCATCGGATTCCATATCTATACAATTTTTGAATGAGTTTTTTATGCGACACACAATCAAAGGCTTTTGATATGTCACAGAAAATCCCTGCAGGGTACTTCCCTGTATCTATTTCCTCTAAAATTCGATCATAGAATGCACCGATTGCTGTTGTGGTAGATTTTTCTGTCCTATAGCCATGTTGTTGCGTGGATATTAAGTTGTATTTATCGATAAAACAATTTACCCTTTTTTCAATACAGTACTCAATTATCTTAGATACTACTGATAGGAGTGATATTGGCCTGTAGTTTTTGAATCCGTCCCTTCTTGTGTATGGGCATTAGCTTTGAAATTTTAATTTCAATTTCAGCGGTTAATTCGTTCCTGAATTCTTTAAATAGTTTATATGGTAGTAAGTCAGGGCCGCTGCTAGATTTGTTCTTTAGTTTAAGCATGATGTTAAGTACCTCTTCTTTTGTAGATATGTGGATATACAAGGTGCTTGTTTTATATGTGACGTGTGTTTTTGCTACTTGAAGTGACTATTAAATAATGTGGCTATTTTATGTGGATCTTCTTCATCAACTTTTAATTGTATTTCTTCAGCTGGGTGACTTTTGTTGGATAGGTCACTTACTATATTCCACAGCGTTTTTTCTTTATTTTCCTATTTTTTTTATCATCTTGCGAAAAAAACATTTTTTGGTATTTCTTATAAATTTAATATGTATATTTTTTGGTTTTTTATATTCAGGGTGAATCATTGGGATTTCATTTTTAAGTATGTACATATCCTTTAGTTATTGAGCTGATATTCTTGTTTCTCTGTTTATCCATGTTTTATGCATCTGTTGTTTAACTTTTACCAGTGGAAACACACATGAGGAAATAGTACTGCACGATGTTTATGAAAGTAGTAGTCTCATTGCAATTGTTTTTCTTGTAAACATCTTCATAGCTTTCTCTTTTTAAAACGTCTGAAAAACGTGCTTTATTCTCCTCTGGAAATTTTCTTTTGAAGATGTACTTTTGATGTACTCAGAACTGAGCGGTGGTCCGAAATAGGTGTGTCTTGAATTTCAGTTATTACTTTGGGAAGGCCTAAATCCAGAAACGCATTGTCTATCCTCGTTTTTGAGTTTGTGGTCTGGTATAACTGATCAATTAACCCGTAGGATAGTAATAAGTTAATCAGGATAGTTTATATAATATTATCCGTCTAGTGTTGTCTGTGTGGTTTTCTCTGTCTAGTCTTGTCTGTTCTGTTTTGCCGGTCTAGTCCTGTCTGTTGAATCTTATCTGTCTAGTCTTATCTATCAAGTCTTATTTGTTTAGCCTTTTTTATTTGGTATTTTCTGTTGAGTCCGTCTAGTCTTGTTTTATAGAATTACCTATCTAGTCTTGTCTGTCTAATCCTATCTGGTCTCATACCTCTTGGCTTGTCTATCTAGTTTTATTCTTCTAGCCTTGTGTGTCCAGCCTTTGTTTGTCTAGTCTTGTCACACAGTTCACAAAACGCACAGTTCTAGTCTGTAGATAGTCTGTTTGTAGATAGTAGTTATGTCTGTTTATTATGTGCAGAAAAAAATAAAATTAATTATAAAAAGTAACGTTTATAAAGATATTCAAAATGAAGAAATAAAAGAATAAAATCTTTTTCAGACTCTGAACTAACATTCGGTAAACAATTTTATCTATAAATAACTACTCGGAAAAATATTTACATAGAATTCACGTGAACCGCCGTGACACGCGACCGTAACGGAATTGATGCACTGATCCTCTCGCAAAGTAGCTCGAAACATGCGTTGTTTGCCTCAGAGTCCTTTTAGTCCTTTTGTATATTATACTCTTGCCCGCCGAACCGAAAGACTTCCTTACCGTTTAATATGTTAAAGAACTCACAGCGGAAAAACATTTTCTTTTTTGATACGTGCAAAAATTGCCCATATTTTTTTTTGTTTATTAAACAGAAACAATTTATTCACATCAGTTTATCAAATCCAAGGGAAGACTTTGCTTCATAAGAATATTTTTCTTATTCTAGTGTTCTTCTATAGTTCGCCAACTTTTTTTAGGAAAGCAGTTGCATTGTTGTACTGTTGACGACGTATTTAAAGCGAACTCGAATAGGTTACTTTCATATTTCTTTCAATAAACTTGCTTCTAAAGTAATCTTTTCCAAGTCTTATTTATCTAGTCTTCTGTGTCTATTATTACTTGTCCTGTCTAGTATTGTTTGCCAAGTCTTGTATATCTAGTCTTCTGTATGTTATATTACTTGCCCTGTCTAGTTTAGTCTAGTCTACTCTAGTTTAGTGTAATATAGTTTAGTCTGTCTGATTGTGTCTGTCCAATCGTGTCTTCTTAGTTTTGTCGGACTAGTCTTGTATATATAGCCTATATACTATGTTAGATATATTTTTTTCAAAATTTTCTAATTGAAAAAGTATTTCAGTAATGTTTATATAAACAGTTTAGACTGTTTAGTCTGATGTCAAATTATTTAGTCGTAAAATAAACAAGCTATAAAATCCCATATGCGAGGTTATTAATTAGTCGAAAAACTTTGTCAATATTTTGCAAAGACGGAGAAACTTTATCAAATTAAAAAATAATCTGAAACTTGTTTGTCACATGCGAAGTAAAGCGTTTGCTTCTGTAAATAAGATATCCAACGGCAATAAACAAAAACACACACCAAACAGAAATGAATTTGTTTATAATAAATTATAAATAAATAAAAAAGATTTGTTGCGGAGGGAAGGTAATCGAACTGCATCGTTTGTTACTTTTGCATTTTTCTTCTACGAAACAAATAACAAATTAAGGAATAAAAGAATTATATCGTAACAATAAAAGAAAATAGTATCTGCTCGAGTCAAAACATGTTATAGTTCATTGATACTCGGAATTGACGTAAAAATTTATGTTCGTCTCTAGATGTTATTATTTTTTTATTGTGTCTGAGTCTAATCTTGTGTCATTTATTTCTTCTCTCCGCTGTTTAGTTGTTATTGTACTTTCATATGTAAAGTTAGTAAATAACTTATACTCAGAAAATATTTCAACGTTTAAATTCGACCTTTCAAATTCATTTCATAGTTCAAATTCGACCTTTTAAAGTTCAATTTCATCTGCGTAAACATCCAGTAAACAAGTGATACTATTATTTTCAAGCAATTTAAATTTATTTTGGTCAAGAAAGCACGAATTGAAAAGACGGAATTGACATTTGAAAATACGAAACGGACGAATTTGAACCTTAATTGAACGAATTTAAAGTTAAAATCCTGTATTATTTTCATAAATTTCAAATTGATTTTAAATAATTTTGGGTACTTACGTATTAACGCCACCGCAGCTACAGAATTGGTTAGAATAGGTTATAATGGAACAGATAAATCGAGACCACATATCGCGCGTTAGCACGACCTCTCGATCCGAAATAAGAAAAAAATATGGATAAGAGTTATGGATAAGAGAGATTAGGTTATATTAGATCAGATAAATCCAGATCAAATATCGCGCGGTAGCGCGACCTCTCGCTGCAATGGCGTTAATACGTGAGTACCTAATTTTGCAATAGATTATTTCTATTATATAGCATATATTTTTACAGGAAACTATTCTTATAATTTTTACCTAAGAATATTAAATAGATTCATAAGATAATTCCAAGATTTAAATCTTGAGAATATGAAAAAAGCGTTATTTTTTCATCAACAAATGTGGGTCCAGTGGGGTAAGCCCTTAAAATACTGCAGTCAATTATTCTTCTTCTTAAGTGCTATGACCTTCCAGAATGTTGGTCTCCAACAAGGCTATCCTTACTATGTGGACGGCAAGACAGAACGGAGAGCTTGAGTTAATTTTGTACCCATCACATATATTCTTGAGCCATGATGTGTTTCTGCGGCCTGGCTTTCCTTTATAAGGAATTTATCACCCCATTATGTTCTTCAGTAATAGATATTTTTCGACTCTCATAACATGCCCGAAATATTCTAGTTTCCTTATTTTGATGGTGGTAAGAATTTTGGTGGATTTACTCTCTTTAAAGTATTTCCAAGTTGGAAAGTTTTTCCGCCCATGAAACTTTTAATATTTATCTGTAAGCCCACATCTCAAAGGCTTTAGGTCGTCTTTCTTCGTAATTGTTTAATATCCAGGCTACCAAATCGTACAGAAAGGTAGAGAAGACGTAACATCTGAGAAGTCGGATTATTAGAGTTAACTTCAGATCTCTGCAGCACAATACCCTACTAATGTTACTAAATGCTTCCCTGCTGAGCCTGCCTAATCCTCGATTTTACATCAGTTGGACTATCCGCGCTATTGGTTCTTATGCTGCCTAGATATTTTATTTGGTTCACTTACTTCAATAGTTTACCCCCAACTATTATGTTAGCTATGATAATCGATTGCTTGCTAATTACTAATACTTCTTGCATTTTATCCAAGTCCGGCCATTGCGCATTTTCTGACGACTGCATCTAGCATCCTTCTTCTTCTTTCGAATAGGTCTACTTTAGACCACGTTTGTTCAACTGTTGGGCCTTGACCTTTGCCCAGTATTGTCGCATCTTTTGCCGGTGTAACTCCTTCCTCTCTTCTGTCCAGAGGGTACCTTTTCTTCGAGGTTCTTCCTGAAATCCACGGACTTCCTTCAGGGTGCGTCTCACAGACTGTCTGTTTTTGAGATCTGTTATTCCCAGTTCTTTAATATCCTTCTCGGTCTCTGTCAACCAAGTGGTACGAAGCTTCTTGTTTTGCCAGAAGGTGAACAGACGGTTGGTTAGTCGGTTTGGAGGCAATCTTGCAACGTGGACATAGAAAGCTACCCTTCTTTTCCTTGCACAGTCAGAGAGCTTCTCAATGTGTTCGTAGAGCTCAGAGTTATGCCGCCTTCGGAATTCCTCATCTTCCTGTACCGGGCTTAGGATCTTCCTGAGGATTCTCCTCTCTTTGACTTCCAGTTGCTCTATTAGACGCCTTCGGTTCAAGAAAAGACAGAAAGACAGAAGCCCTGTATGCTATGGAGCATACAGGGCTTCTGGTCGTAAGACTGATATGTAGTGCTTAAGTTTCAGGTTGCATGACAGGCATTTCTTATTGTAAGTGTTCTTAGTCAGCCGGTAGGCTAGTTCTAACTTGCTGACTTTCTTGGATAATGATGCTCTTTCTGATAAGTTGGGTTCAATCCATTCGCCGAGATACTTAAATTTCTCAGTCCTCTTGATGTCTCCCTGTTCTAGTAACATCTCTGTTTGCTTCTCTAATGTTGGTAAAGAAATCTGTTTTCTCCAGCGACATTTGAAGACCCACTTTGGCAGCCTGTTTTCTGAGGCAGTTTAGCTGCATTGTTGCCATCTCAAGAGAATCAGTAGACAGTGCCATGTAATCTACAAAGGCCTGCCAATCTACAACCAGTCCATCGTTCTTATGTCCCAAGTAGATACCACTCTGAACACCCACATTGTTCAGTTCCTTGCCTCATTCTCTCATAACCTTTTCAAGGACACAGTTGAAGAGAAGTGGAGAAAGTCCATCTCCTTGTCTTATTCCAGTTTTTATTTCGAAGCTTTCTGAAATCTCGCCTCTAAATTTAACCTTGGAATCTTTATTGGTCATAGTTTCTAGGATGAGTCTGCGGGTTTTGTTGTCTAGTGCTAGTTCCTGGAGTACTTTTTATAAGCGTTTCTCCATCAATGGAATCGCAGGCCTTCCTAAAATCAACAAAGGTGACGAACACCTTGCGGTTTCTCATCTTGGAGTATGCAAGTACAGTTTTAAGATTGAGGATCTGTTCAACACAGTATCGGGTCTTCCTGAAGCCCCCCTGGTATTCTCCCAGTTGACTATCCAACTGATTTTCTGCCCTTGTTTGTAACGCCTTTGAGAGAATCTTGTACGTTACCGGGACGAGAGAAATTCCACGGTAGTTTTTTAGATTAGTAAAGATCTCCCTTTTTGTGAAGCGGATGGATCAGAGTAGATTTCCAATAGGGTGGTAATTTCTCTGTTTCTCAGATGTCCTGGATGATCTCAGTTAGCTTGCGCACGGCATTGTTTCCAGCACCTTTTCACAGTTCAGCAACGATAGAGTCCTCTCCAGCTGCCTTATTATTCTTAAGAAGTTGAATGATCTGGCCAACTTCTTTCAATGAAGGGGGAAGCGAGTCCGGGTTTGCTGTGGTTTGTTTATAGTCGAAGTCTTCGCTGGGTGGGTCACAGTTGAGTAGATTTTTAGTAGCACTGAGCCAAAAGGTGGCAGTTTTCCTTGACGTTATAAGCCAGTTTGCCTTGTGAGTCTTTGAAGTGGAGGCTTGGCTGAACGTATTTTCTGAGTGCCTGCTTAAAGGTTCCAAAGAAATCTCTGGAATTATTCTTAGCAAAGCTCTCTTCGATTTGGGTTAGTTGGTTTTGTGAAGGTTCGTTCGGTTCCTCGAATTATCTTGGCTGTAACCTTTCTTTGTTCCAAAAATGTATGCCAATTTTCCTTGGTCTTTTTAGAATTTCACTTCTCCCAGGCTAGCTGTCTTTGGGCTATTGCATTGTCACAGTCTTCAGTCCACCACGGATGCTTCCTTCTTCCTTCTTCTAGCGAGAGGGGCGAATTCATTGGCCGCCTTGACAAGAGTCTCCTTCAGTTGGTCCCAGTTGTTTAGGTCTGTGTTGTTCAGTCCAGCATCCTTTATATATCTAGCATATAGCATCCGTTATATATCTTTCCGAGTGGAGGATAACATTACCGTATCGTCTGCGTAGCGAAGGTCGTTTATAATTGCGCTATTTATAATAAAACCGGCTTGTGTATCAGTTAGTGCTTCTTTGAATATTCTTTCAGAATGAACAACCCTGCCTTACTCCGCGTTTGATCTTTATATCTGGTCTATCATCACCATATATTCTAACCACCGATGTTCGATTCGGTTCTAACCTAACCTAATCTAACATTACCTAACCACCGATGTTTGGTTCCAATATAGATTTTCAGTTATCCTAATATCCTTTCCGTACAGTCCTATATAGTCTAAAGTATATACCAATACATCATGTTTGACCCTGTCGAATGCCCTTTGGAAGTCTATGAAGCACGCATAGACATCAACTGACTGATTACGACTTCTTTGAGCCAGAACACTTATTCCAAATAAAGCCTCCCTTGTACCAAAACATTTGGGCCTATTGGCCTATTATATTTCCCCAGATTGTTCCATTCGTGCAAGTAGGTCCAGCCCCCGGAATTAGGTTTAGGAGTCTATTTGCCATGTTCTTCACGGGGATCTCTTCGTGTTACATCCTATCCTTATTAACTTGTCCGCCATTTAGTTTCCTACCAGCCCCCGTGGCTCGGCACCCAAGGAAGTGTGACCTTGTTGTGCATCGCCAGAGCCTTAAGATTCTGAAGACAGTTCCATGTTCTTTTAGATTTGATTTCATGACACGCTAAGACATTAATAGCAGCCTGACTGTCCGTAAAAATTCGGATGTTTCTATTTTTGTTGTCCATCCTTAGATTTTCACGGGCACAGATTATAATGGCATGTGCCAGATAAATTATACTCCAGAGATAGTGCTAAGATTCTTGTGCCAGTTCCACTGTCCTTCTTGATGACGTCTCTATACCAGTCCCATCCACATTTACATGTGTTTGGTTTCTTGCCTTCTGTCCAACGTAGTTGTGTTTTGAAAGGGTAAATATCCCTTAATATAGAGGTTTGGTTCTGATATTACATTCGTTATAGTAGTGTACCTTGACTTGACCAGAACATCCCATATACCATTACACCTACTAAATCCTCTAAAAGCTTCCATCCTTGCCTCACCCATGATAAATCTATCTAGGGGAGTTAAGCCTATCATGGCCTCTAGAGCTGCAGTTGGGACGGTTCTCAACGATATTGCTAAATATTGGCTAATCTTTGAGTATTAGAGAGTTTCTCTGTGGCCTGTTTTTGCTTCAATTTAGTACATCATACCGTGGAGCGATAAGTCAGAATGTAGACCTATTCTGTACTACCGTGGTATACAACCAGTGTGTGATTTTAGTCCCCATGATTTGCCAAGTGGTCTTTTGGTGATCATTAATGCCATTTTAAACTTATTGGTAGCTTCCTTAAGGTGTTGATTCCAAGTCCATTTGGCATCCAGGGTTATATCTAGACAATTACCCTTAAACGCTTATTGTGAAATAAGATATTTGTGGCTGTTTTTTGTTTACATTTGGATCCTAAATTTACCGTTGTTAGAGTAATTCTAAAATACAATAGGACGACATTTTAACAACTACTTGCTACATTTTGCAACATGTATTACCCCATTAAAAGGATTAATAGTGGAGATGGTCATTACAAGATCAGGAAAAATCTAAGGCCGGATAACAAAATTCTTCATAATCCACTTATTGTTAGATGTGCCTTATGTATAGATTCATGGAAACCTATTGATTCAATAATGTTATCATTATTTAGACGGTTATTAAATTTAAACTGTATAAATGAATATTGAAAAATTATTGTTTCTATTAAAAATCTAATATTTAAGTTTAAATAATTATTAACAAAAAGATTGATTTTTAATTTTATTTTATATCAATATTTTTAAAATTCTTCTTTCTAAATTATGGAAAAGCATGTTGACGAAAATAATGATGTAATATGTGAAATGGAACTTTGTGTTCTAACATTTTTTTAGAAATTATCAAAATGTTTGTCCACAATTCATTTCTCATTGCGCACTAACTGAACCGCTCGCTATTTTTAGTCCTATCACATTTTTATCTTAACTATATTATTTTTTTTTATCTCACAAAATAAACATTACTGAATTAAGTAGATTTAATAAAAAGAGTATGAAATAAAATTTCTCATGCGATTATACACAAAATATCACAAAACACATATCTTCTTCTACAAGATTGTAAATCGCTAATAGTAAATCTACTTATATATAATAAACACTGCAATAATAGATTATTTTGAATTAAAAAATGTGAGGCAAACATTTCAAGAATTGAATCAGCTTCTTGATAAATAATATATTCAGTTCATTAAATAATAAAGTCTTGTACTCATAATAACTATTAGAATATAGTTTATAAAATAATAGATTTCTCATTAAAATGTAGACTGAGTGAACTGACTGAATTATTATTATTATTAGGTTATGGTAATACACACAAAAATATAACAAGTATAAAAATACACTATGACAATCGACAATATATAGACAAGTGATTTCATAAATTTATGTTCAGATTGTTTAACCACTGCACAGCCTGAACTGAAGCCTTCATGAACTCATCCATGGTTCCAGAGAATGCTCTTCTTTCACACTCCATAACAATGTGATGAATTGTCTGTTCCACGTCACCACAATCACAACTAGGGGAATATTTTAAGCACAACTTATGAAGCAATGATGTAAATCGACCATGACCAGTTCTAACCCTGTTGATAGCAACCCAAATTTTCCTTGGTAGGTCAAAGCCAGGAGGAGGAAGGTTTGCATTAAATAAGGGCTGGCAGTCATGAGGAACTTTGATGCACCATTCACTTTCCCATTCTTTTGTGTCACTGAAGTTACTTAACATGATCTCTTGAGCTGTTTGAATGGGTGGAGATCTGGACTTAAAACGATGAAATCCTCCAATTACATCACCATGAACTGGAAGAGACTGGCTCTCTGTTATTTTGTGGAACTCTCGGACCAAGTTCTTCATTCTTCTTGTCTTGGAGGTTCGATGTGGCAGTAATAATTCGCAAAGTCTGATTCAGAACAATATCGATCTTCCGAATATGTGAGCTGTTCAACCAGACCGTAGAACAGTATTCCGCTGCAGAATAAACCAACCCAATAGCTGAAGTGCGGAGCGTGTGAGCAGAAGCTCCCCAAGTAGAACCAGCGAGTTTGTGAAGAAGCGAGTTGTTCCTCGTTCTCAGTTGAGCAGCACTATTAGTTAGATGTTTACGGAAAGACAAAGTTCTATCCAGAGTAACTCCAAGGTACTTGGGATGAGAGTTGTAAGGTAGAGGAGTCCCATTGAGTGACAAATTTAGGGTAGTTTTTGACTGCCTGTTATTCAAATGAAAGAATCAGGTCTCTGTTTTGCTCGAACTTGGAGTCAAACACCATTTTCTAAAATATGCACTCAAAATGCTCAGATCAGTGTTTATATTTCTATCTATCTCATCCACAGAGGAATGTTGAAAAGCAAGTGCTAGATCATCGGCATATGCAAACTGGCAGGAGGATGTAGCTGGTATATCCGTGATGTACAAATTAAACAAGAGTGGTGAATGCACAGATCCTTGAGGGAGCTCATTATTGAGAACTTTCAGTTTGCTAAACTTATTATTCATTAGCACTTCTAGCTTCCTATTGGATAGCATATTGTTTAACAACTGTGTCAGTAACTTGCATCCTGTTAGTTTAAGAAACTTGTATAGAACTCCATCTCTCCAAACCGTATCGTATGCAGCTGTGAGGTCTACAAACACAGCTCCATTCTTCAATCGTTTTTCGAAGCCTGACTCGATGTAGGTTGTCAGAGCCAAGTCTTGGTTTTCACAACTTCGATGCGGTCTGAAACCAGACTGTTCAACTGGAAGGATGTTGAAAAATTGAGGACTAATCCTGTTATAAATGAGTCGTTCAAGTAGCAAATAACAGACAATTAATAAAGCAATTGGCCTGTAACTTTCAGGACGATCAGCAGGCTTTTCTGGTTTAAGGAAGGCTATAATCTTAGTACACTTGAATTCTGGGGAAAGTTTCCCAATAAGTACAATGTTAGAAAGGAACTGTGACATCCACTTCCTTGCATTCTTTCCACTATGTGTGAGAAATTCAGGATGTATTTCATCCATACCTGGGGCTGTTTAATATTTCATCCCCTTTAGGCCAACCAAAAGCTCGTCTTCTGTGAAAGGAAGATGTTTGCAATTTCTTTTCATAAAGGACAGTTCTTGTCTGATTAACGTCTTATGGTGTACATCAGGTTTCACTTTCGACAGGCCAGCAATACGACTAGCGACTTGGTTCGGTGTAACTGCTGGTTCGGGCTGAGGATTATAAGGCAGTCTACCCAGCTTCTTCAATAGGCTTCATCTAAATTATAAGGAAGGTCATCATCAATATAATTTCCTCCATTCTTCTGATATTCAGTGTAGAGCCTTTCACAAGCCTCATTCCAACCTGGAATATATTCTTTCCTTGTTCCTCTAGGAATGTGCTTCTTGGCTGTTGTAAGTATGGCTTTCATAAACCTACAGTAATTATTAGCAGTAGGTGGGCTCCATCTTACGATACTGTCAAGATCACTTGAATATTTTCCCCAGTCAGCTTTATAAAAATTCCAGCGTGGAAGTGCTGAAGATCTAATGATTGATATCTGAATACCTATTTCAAGATGAATAGGTTTATGTTGGCTGTGTGGGAAGTTACGGAGCACTTTACGGAATACTGGCAAACTATGTCCCAGATGATCATTAGAAACAAAGCACAAATCAGGATTGGTTTCAGTGTTCCAACTCCCTGATTTAAAAGTACATTTATCTTTAGGTTCAGAAATTAGCTGCATGTTGTTTAGATCAGCCGACTCTGTGACTCTTTCACCACTTTGATCACTATTCCGATATCTCCATAGAGTATGATGGCTATTAAAGTCACCCACATATACCGCAGGATGCGGAGTTTGGAAGAACTGAGTCAGGCCACAGGACTCTTGGTGGTTTATAGAAGTTCACAATTTTCACATTATTGATCTCTATTATGATGTATAAAAACATCATCATCATCATTTGTTGAGATTAGATGAGCATTGGTAACAGTGATACGAACATACGTTGCAGTGCCATAAGACTGATGGAATTAGCTCCAATTAACCTAAAGCCATTGATGTTGCCCCTTGAGTACAGTTGCGAACCTTCAGAAGTGTGAGTTTCTTGAATACATACTACATCAATATTGTTCTCTAGTATCTTTGGGGGTGAAGCTGATTCCTGCTCGTGGTGCCCCTGATAATGTAGTTGGAATTTAATTTCAATTACCGAACTGAACATCAGCATTTGGTTGCCAGACTATCTTTGTGTGTGGCATGACACACAAACCGATACAAAGTACCAGCTCTTTTCAGAGCCAATTGACAAAGCCCTTGGGACCAATTCTAAAAATCCTCCAGATCAACATTGAGGGGATAAGTAAAGCCAAGAGTGATTTCCTGTCCAAATTGTTACTGACTGAATGTTTCGTTCTTAATTAAATTAAATTACAAAATATATAACAAATATAATGTAGATATTGATATTGTTGATAATTTATAGATATAATAAACTATAGACTATACATTGTAGATTATAACTACTGAATGAAAAATACATTACAAAAACAAGATAATTATGATTAGACAGACTAGACTAAGACTAGACAAACAAAACTAAACAAACAAAATTAAACAAACAAGACTAGAAAGATAATACTATATAGACAATACTAGATGGACAATATATACAAAACTAAATATACGAAACAAGAAAATAAACTACACTAGATCTACAAGACTGGACAAATAGTATTAGACAGATAAGACTAAAACGACAAGACCAGATAAACAAGAATAGACATCTAACTCTAGACAGACAAGGCTAAACAGATAATTTTTTTTATTACCCAAAAGGAGAAACAGTTTACTAAGACCCCTATTATTTCCGATGAGTGTCTCCTCCTATTATTTCCTATTGCCGCCATAGTTTTAACCAGTTCGGGATGACCTGAGCATAGTTTTGAACTGGAGGGCGTTAGTTGTAGCTTTTAGAATAATCGTCTATCTATTTACTCATCGTTTTGCCGTTGGGCTACCTTATCTGTTCTCCCATCAGTTTTACCATAGTTTTCATAATGTCGTCAAACAATGATTTTTTTGGTATTTCAGTTTTCCTCTGATTATAATACAATTTCAATTATATTATCAGCATTAACTTCTTCCCCAATCAATGCATCTGTAAACATTCTTCTATTTAACTGTGTTTTCTGTTTTCTGCGGTGTCTATTTGATGGCAGGGCATGCATTGATTACTGTCTCCTACAATTAGTTTAAATCTATATAGGTAGTCTCCAAAGCATGCTGGATCATCCAGGACCAGTCTCAGGGAGACCTTCCCACTTCCCCTGGTCGGCATCGTAGTCTTGAGGTTAGAACGTTAGCTTATGAATCTTTAGTACCACCGGGTTCAAACCGAGAGAACCGATATCTGACAGCATTCGAAACAATATGACAATTGAGAGAATATGACAAGCCTAGACAAACGACAGAAACATTTCAGAACTTAATAGGGATTGGGATGATAGTGGCTACGTAATCTTTTGCACCATATCATAGACAATGAGCGTCTCAGTATTTCTGGATCTCTCAGCAGCATACGAGACAGTTTGGTAAGAAGGTCTATTATTAAAACTTATGAAGGTTGTTCCTTCCATGAAGATTAACACATTGATAAACAATATGCTAAGTAACAGACTGCTTCAAGTGCACTCCGAGAACAATCGAAGCCGATTCCAAAAACTGAATAATGTACTGAATCTAAATCTGAACCTAAAGGTTCCGTTCTCTCGCCTGCTCTTTTTAATTTGTACACCCATGATCTGCCTATGACTGTGGCCCGTAAATTCATATATGCAGATGATATATACCTCACTGTTCAGCGAAATAACTTTCAAGAAGCAGAAGATGTGCTCACCTTAGACCTTGCAGCTTTAGATGATTTCTTTAGAAAATGGCGATTGCAACCCAACCCCCAAAAAAGTGAAGTAACTGCCTTTCACCTGGACAAAAAGATTGCAAACTATAGCCCAAAAGTCACTTTTGGTGATAGGGTTTAACAGTACAATACCATCCCTAAATACCTGGGAATGACTTTAGATAGATCTCCAACATATAGAGCTCATCTTCGTAAATCAGCTGCAAAACTGAAGAGCCGTAACAACCTCCTACAGCGTCTAGCCGGAATATAATGGGGTGCTGATGACAAGACATTAAGCACAACCGCTCTAGCACTTGTCTATTTTTCGTCTGAGTAATGCTCTGCGGTGTGGTTTAATAGCTTCCACACTCAGCTTATGGATAATCAGCTCCATTTAGCATGCGTATCATTACAGGAACATTGCTCCCTACTCCAATCCAGTGATTGGGCGTTCCAATCCAGTGATTCCGGTGTTCAGTAACATTTCAACTACTCAGATAAGAAGAGAAAGAAATCTAGTTGATTTTATGGTCAAGAATCATCAAGAACATGGCATTAGGAACAACTAGATTGAAGTTTCGCAAACCAGCCTGCAAAACTGCCCTTAAATTGATAAAAGATAACTTCAATCTCAAGGACAAATGGTAGAATGACTGGAAACTATTTATACCGCAAGGGAATCTGACAGTTGAGAATCCCACAATAAAACTATCTGGCTTCAATATACCTAGGCGTGCTTGTCGTGCTTAATCGTATCAGATGTGGCGTGGGAAGAACAGCCTCAGTTCTCCATAAATGGGGTTGGACAGTCAGCCCATACTGTGACTGTACTATCATTCCTCAAACAATGTAGTTGGATTGTTCATGCAGTGTTGGATCAAATCAAATCAAATCAAGATATTTATTTATCCATAGAATGTACATTGATATACATATTGATATGTCAAGAAAATAATGAAGGGGTGTGTTTTTACACGACAGAAAAAATAACAAACAATAACACATACTGAAACATTAATGAGTATATGAGTATAAATGAGTATACAGTTAATATAGGCATTTTATACAAGTTCATTTGTCCTGTAAAAATTCATCGATGTCATAGTAACACCTTACAGTTAAATATATTTTTATTTTTTTTCGGAAAACCTTGTATATTGTTTAATCTTTTATACCGGCTGGTATACAATTATATATTATAATTCCTAATCTATTAGCTGTTTTAGAACATAGAGTTAGGTTGCTTCGCGGGGTATAGAGTTGTAAGCAGCTTCTCGTATTGTACGTATGGTTGTCTTTATTCATCTTGAAATGACTTTTGTTTTTGTGCATATAGACTTCCCATATATATTTATATATATATATATATATATATATATATATATATATATATATATATATATATATATACATATATATATATATATATATATATATATATATATATATATATATAAGGCAGGTATTGTTAACAGTTCCAGCTCTTTAAAACAAGCCTTGCAGGATTGTCTTCTTGTTTTGTCTGATATTGCTCTTACCACCCTTCTTTTTGGAGCCAAATATACCCTGTTCAGCTGTGTAAAACCTCCCCAATTAGAATACCATACGATAAAAATGATTTAATTTCCGCGTGATATAGGTGTAGAATCGCGGATTTGGGTAGAAGTGGACTAATCCTTCTTACTAGGTTAGCCTTTATATTTACTTTTTTTATAATATAGTCCACATTTAATAGATTAAGTCAGCGGTATACATCGAAAATAAGATAGGAGCTAGTATATTCCCCTGTGGCAGTCCAATGGAAGTTGGCAGTATCTGAGATCTCTTTTATCCAATTCTTACTTATTGCTTTCTGCTGTGAAAATATGAGTGGAACCATTTCCCAGCTTTTCCTCGTACTCCATACGTACGAAGTTTTTCTAGGAGCTTGGAGTGAGACACGCAATCGTAAGCTTTACTGAGGTCGCAGAATATAACTAGTGGGCAATTTCCACGATCCACTTCCCATGTTATCTTTTCATAGATTTGTTTTTGCGAAAACCATGTTATTGAGGCGGAATCAGTTTGTATTTTTCAAGAAATGGTGTGAGTCTATCTTCCATGCAATATTCAATTATTTTGGGTAAGCCTGAGATAAGAGCCACTGGTCGATAATTATTAATATTGTTTCTATCTCCTTTTTTGAAGATCGGAATTATTGAAGACATTTTTAAAATATCCGGATACGTCTCTGTTTCAAAAGAGCAATTAACTATGTCGGTTATTGGTACGATTAATTCCGTAGCAAATTGCTTAATCAAATTACATGGTAAATCGTCAGATCCGCTACTTTTGCTTTTAAATTTCGGTATTATTGACATCATTTGCTGTTGAGTAAAATCTTGTAGGTACATGCTATTGTAGTTCTGCTGCATGTGCGCATCACTTATGGTCATCTCTTTAATCTTTGTGGCAACGAATTCCGGGGCAGTTTTGAAGAAGTTGTTGAACATGGTAGCTATTGTACTTGGATTATCAATTATCTCGTTGTTTTCTTTTAATTCTATGGTAGTCGTGCGCTCTTCTTTATTCGAAAGTTGATTTAATATTGGCCACATAGTTTTTTGTTTATTTGGAGAATTTTCTATAATTTCGCAGTAATACTTGTTTCGTGTTTCCCGTAATAGTTTGTGATGTTTTTTCTTTTCTTGTTTATATATGTCTTTCAAAAGTGGATGCCTTTTCTGCAGAACAAAAAGATCTCTTAATTTACAACTGAAAATTCTTAACTCCGTATTTATCCATGGTTTCCCTTGATGTGTTGAGTTTACCAATGGGAAACATTGCTCAAAATAATGCTTCATAGTTTTTATAAATCCGATCAATTTCCTATTAGCATCTTGATTGCTGTATACACAATCCCATACACAGACTCTTGCAGTAGTGCTTGTTCAAACCGCGCTTTGTTAGCTGCTCCAAAATTCCTCGTTTGTTTTTTTGTTTGTTGGGGTAATTTGGTTTCGTCAATGGTCTTGCTCATTAGTATTAGCCAATGGTCCGAAATTGTCGTATCTTCTACAATGATTTGTGAAACAATATACAAATTAGTGCAATTGTTGTCTATTCGACTTTGACTAGTCGCGGTTATCCTAGTATACTGCTTCACACGATCAGTTAGACCGTAGAATCTCATTAGATTTATTAAATTGTTTGTTTCCTTAGAATTGTCTTCAAAGTGGACATTGAAGTCACCTACGATGATAATTTCCTCATATTGGTAAAATATATTTTCCAGCAGATTTTCTAATGCCAATAGGAAGGTGTCCATGCATCCTGCCGGTGGTCTATATAGGTTGATTATTATTTTCTTGTTCGGTTTCTCATTTAAATCTATTCCGCTTATTTCTATGTGCTTTTCGATTGTGTTAATGGCTATATTTGCATTTTCTTTGTAGCCGGTTAGATCATTTCTAGCCCAAATAGCTACACCTCCACCATTGAAATTTGTTCGACAGTAGAAGCTTATTAATTTATAGTTTTCAATGTATAGATGAAGCAAATTTTCTTCGATCAGCCATGTTTCTACAAGACATAATACTTCCGGTTTATGTAAGGTTGTTAATAACTCGAATTCATTAATTTTTTGGTCTACTGGCTTTGAATGTTTAGATATAGAATCTCCCTTGTTATTTTTGATTCTGTACGATTTTGTTGATCATTCGAGCTCTTATTCCGGTTTATTGTGACACTCGGTGTTTGTCCAGTCTTAACACAAAACGATTCAGACAAGTGTTTCTTGGCCAAATTTCAGGTTTTGTTATATTTTCCAGGTCTTCTATCGGTACAGAAACAGATGAATACACACCAGGGTGTTTTGAAACAAGTTTTGTAAATACGACATGATCAAATTTTCTTTTACATAAATATTCGTTAACATCTTCTGCTGAAAGCTTCGGGCCTAGACGATAAACATGCAAGTGCGCGTATCTCGTGGCCGCTCGTATTTGAGTAGTTTCATCACTAGGTCCAAAAATTATGTTGGGTTTCCTGGCTCTTCTTTTTTAGTGTCTTTGCTATTTCCAATTATCGTTATTTACAATTCTAACCGGTCTACCTTCCATATCTTCCGAGATAGTTTGTTTGTTGCCCTTTTTTGCTCTAGCGCACCCATTCGTCGGGGGATTAATTTATTCGGCATTATCAGTCGTGTGATTTGGAGCTCTATCACTCACCTTCGCTGAACATTGTTCCTCTTGACTTGATATCTGGCAATTTTGTGGCTTTTCCCGCTCAAAGGCAGTCAACTGATTTTGTAATTTCTCGTTCGTATCCGTTAACAGCGTAACTTTTTTGGTTAAATCGATTATCAGATTTTCCAGGTGGTCAACGTGTTCTTTGATTCCTTCCGATATAATTTTTTTAAACTCGGAACTTTGCAACACAGTTAATAATTCAAATTGCTTTTCTGTGGGCATATTCGATCTTCACTCCCTTGGCATGGTTGACAATAACAGTAACGTAAGTAAAAAGTTTTTAATGATTATTATTTACTATTAACACTTTTTAAATATTCATTTAAAACAGTTTTAATTTTTAAGAACTTCACTCGTACGTCTACTCAAGTTGAACGCCGCCGTCGAACTGTGTTGTCCCCTTCGTGCCTTCCCTGGAAGTCTGGAATACCTGAAAACAGCTACTCCTGACTCAGTGGAACAGATCAACAGCTTGGATATAAAAAATTAAGCACTTAGTTGTGTGTGAACAATGTTTTTTGTATTGTACCGAACTTATGGATCTGTATTATTATTATTCTTTTTATGGTTATATGTTGTACAGCATCTTAAGCTAAATAAATAAATAGACAATGAAGAGGGAGGAAGCAACCTTCGACAACCTAGCGGAAGCAATGGTAAAAGGCAATACAATACTTCTACTGGTACCATTATAAATGATGGGGAAAGTAAGGATACCATACCAAAGATGAGGGGCGGTACAGTCGGTGGTACCATATCATAAAGCTATGACTAGGGAAAAGTAACCTTACAAACCTATCATTAGAAATGACAAATGGTGCAAGATAGTTTCTGAACCCTCATTACAATGGAGGAATACGATTGTTGTATTTCTCATACACTCTCCTTCTGTAAAAGATCGACATCCGATAGATGAACATTAAAAATGTTGAAAATACAATAGGCCACAGTACCGCTGAAATAACCCGATCCCCACATTGGGAGATAAAAAAAACCAACTTCCTCAGACTTTCTGATTATCTATTATTTGAGATCCTTAATTAACCACTTCGTCGACTTTGCTTTTCCTGTATCACTACTCTATCTTTCATCTCCAGTTTTATCTCATGTTTTCTTCCCCTATTTCCATGTCGATTCTTATCCTTTTCTCTATTAAAATATATAGGGGTATGCCACCGACCGGCTATTACCTGTACAGCTTCTGTTGAAATTGTACTGTATGAGCTGGGTATTCTTATTGCCATCTATTATTTATGTATTTTTCTGTGGCCATCTCTTTTCTCCAGATTGGTACTATTAAGTTTATTTTGCTATTTGCTTTTTTTGGACCCCTTATATTAGGTAGAAATCTAGAGCAGCTGTCGAATTTTTTGCTTTCCTGACTGTCCGCTTCAGGCGTTCTCGCATACTATAGTTTCTCCCGTATGTTACTCCAAATATTTTGCTTGTACCTTGCTATTCATTTCTAACCATATTAATATTCTTAGGTTTTCTTCCCACTTCTAAGATGACGATATCTTTTCCAGTGCAAGTTTTAGATTTAGAAGTATTTTTTCCAGGGATTTTGGTATTTGTATTTACATTTCCTCTGTAAAATTAGTTTTTGCTCTGATAGCGAGTTTTTTCATGGCAATTTTATTCATGAAAGTAAGATTAGAGTGCCAAATGATAACATATGAGAGTAAATAGAAAGTAGTACCGAGAGATCTACGGCGAGCTTATATTAGAGAAAGAATACTGGACTGACTGACCACATTTTACACAATTAATGTTATCGAAGTATATAAGTAGGGTAAGGTTGCTCAAGTCGTACCAGAGCTTAAGTCGCACCACTTGAATTTTGAACGAACAACGGCGACAACAGCACATACGACGCCAACCTGATATACATCATAGTAAATCATGTTGTTTTACGTATTATTGTCCGCCATAAACAAGCATCGTTATAAATCCTATCATCAAGTAAGTTTATTTCAAATTTCTTATAATTTTCTGCATATGTTTGGTAGTTAATCTTGCAAGTAAATTATTGATAAAATTGTGTTTCTTATTAAATATAAAATCAGTGGAATGTACATAATCGTTTGGTCGAAACGAAATCGTATTAATTTTATTCAATGTTAGGTTATGTTTACTTTTAAAATTAATTTTGCCGTGTCTTAAGTCGTACCCATATGAGATTTTTAAGTCGTACTGGTACGACTTAAGAAATTACTTCTCATTTTTATCTACCATGTAGGCCATAATTATGTCAACGCACTCAAAGCAAATTTATAATAAATGAAAACAAGAAGATTTGGACGAGGCGTTAACCAGATTATCGGAAGGAGCTATTGGATTCCATGAAGCTAGTAGACACTACAACACCCCTAAACCAACGTTACGGCGTCATTTTAAAGGAATAAATAAGAATGTCAAATTTGGAAGACCTAAGGATATGACTGAACACCTGGAGAAGGAGTTGGTTGCACACGTTCTCAATGTAGAATCAAGTTTTTTTGGGATTTCTGCAACTGATTTAAGAAGACTTGCTTATCAGTTGACAGAAAAATATAAATTAACACACCGTTTCAATGGAGAAAAAGAAATTGCAGCGAAGAAGTTGTACTATAAATTCATGAAAGACAATCCTTGTTTATCTTTACGTACTCCAGAGGCAACATCAATGGCCAGGGCCAGGGCTTTCAAGAAAGAACGTGTTTATGGATTCTTTGATAAATACGAATCCATATTAGATGAATATAAGTTCGATGCTAACCAGATATATAACGTTGACGAAACAGGATTGTCCACTGTTCACAAACCATCCAAAATAAATGCTCGGAAAGGCACACATCAAGTTGGTGCACTTACAAGTGGCGAAAGGTGTGACCACTACAGGTGTATGCTGTACGAATGCTGCAGGTGTATTCATACCTCCTATGTTATTATTTAAACGCGTGCGGATGAACGATTGCTTAAAGAAAGGAGCACCAAAGGGTACTGTATTTGGATGCTCCAAAAACGGATGGATAACGTCGGAACTTTTTGTTAAATGGTTAGAACATTTCATCAAGTACACAAAGTTGAATAAGAGTAACAATAAGCAAGTACTTCTTCTTTTGGATGGACACACCAATACAAAAAATATTGAAGCCATAGAGCTAGCATGTGAGTATGGCATTATAATGTTATCCTTTCCTGCACATATTTTGTGTAACCGTCTCCAACCTTTGGATAGATCTTTTTTCAAATCTCTAAAAACCAATTATAATGAAGCCTCCTCTTCTTGGTTAAGAACTAATCCCGGAAACATAATTAAACAACTAATGTGTCAGAACTATTGGGAATTGTATACCCAATATCTGTTCGTATGGATAAAGCTTTGAATTGTTTTAAATCTACCGGTATTTGGCCATTCAACAGGTATGTATTTGATGATGATGATTCTTGCGCTCTTACACTTGCAATTGATGACTCTTTACCTACTCCTCAGTTGGACATCAATAATCAAGAAGAGCTTTCTGCAGTGGTTACACAAAAAAGTGAAGAAATCCTTGAGGAAGAAACAGACTCAAATAAAACTGCAATTAAATATTTAAGCTCCTATTCCAATAATAAACCAAAGCAAACAGTTCCGTGGATGCTCTACCTCGTCAGTTGAAATAATCAACGCAAAATAAAGAAAACATCAAAAAATGCGGCAAATAAAAGAAACGCGGTGATAATAATAAAAAGGAATTGGCATTAAAAATTAAAAGAAGAAAAGCGATTGATTTTGTTTTATTTGTGGAGAAGATCAGGATGAAAAAATGATTCGATGTTTGAAATGCAAATCATGGGTGCACGATGTATGTGCTGGAGTTGATCAAAGAACAAAAAAAAATTATGTGGTGTTTGTACTAAATGAATACTTATGTGTTACAGATTAATAAAAAATACGTTTTAATTATTGTTGTTTAATTGAATTTGAAAAGTACGACTTAGGCTATAGGTCGTACGACTTAAGAAACTGGTTGCCTTAGTCGTGCCGATGTAAGTTTTGAAAGATTTTGTTTATTTTCCCTGAAAGCGTATGCATTTGCTTATTTCGTTATAATAAATAGCAACAATATTAACACAAGTTTTGGATAACATATTTAATATCTATTTATTTGATAAATCCTAATTTTTATATAATTTTTTTCTTAAGGGGTACGACTTAAGCAGCCTTACCCTATTAGATGATTAGCCAAATATACATTTAATAATACATTTTATCTAGTCTAAAGTAGTCTGTGGAGTTTAGTTATGTCTGTTTACGCTTAAATATCAAATCTTGTTTCTCGTAACTAGACAAACAAACATAGACAAACCAATCAAAATATATAGAACTGAACAAACAATACTAAACAGAGAAAATTTAGCCTTTTAAGGGTGATGCAAAATATTGAAGACAAATATGAGACAAAGACGGACAAGTGTACACAAACAACATTAGTCTGACAGGACTATATTGACTCTACAGACAAGAAGACGAGACTGACAATACCAAAAGGACAAAACTATATGAACTGGAGTAAAGGCACAATACTATACAGCCAAGACTACCAGATATAATTTGTTAAGTCAAGCGACGACTAGTAAATACAAAACTGCTTATTCAACGTATAAAGATAAGACTGGACAGACAAGACTAAACAAATATAACTGAACAAAGAAAAAGCCCAGCTAAGGACTAGTCAAATAAGTATAGATAGAAATAAATCTATGTTTGAATTTGTTTGTTCCAAATCAATCAATTATCTCAAAATTCTACTAATTTCCGCTTTTCTAAAATCAGTAATATTTTATTGACAAACTTGTATAAATTTACAATTTTTTTATAAATTCCGAATTAATAGACACTTTGAGAAAACCAACAAATTGTGTCAGTTTAATTTTAACAATTTGCCAGTTTCTTTTGTAACAATTTTGGAAATTTAACCAATAAAAATAATTTTGAAGAACTTAACAAATATTAATATTAGTAACACAAATAAAGTTGATCCTGGTATTTATTGTTTTATCAGTATAATCTCCCACTTGAATGACTTCGTGGGTGTATTTTCTATTTCATGTATATCCTGTCTTTTCGTCTAGTTATCTATTTATTATCTAATATATCTAGTTATTTTACTTGTCTTGTTTGCTTACGTTAGTTTTACTAACTTTGTCTGCCTGACTTTGTCTATCTAACCTTGTCTCTCTGGTTTTGCCTGCCTATACATATATGTAGACTTTTGTCTAACAATTAAATTTAGAAAATTTAAACAATTTATGATGATTGATTAAAAAAATATATTTTCAAGTTTAATTTTTATTTTGAATGTAAATGTCATAATATATAGAAATTACAATAGAAAGTGTTATTTAATTATGATTTATATTGAGCTTGGTAATTAATCCATTACAAATTATTGATAAATTTATTACCTTTTTTATAACTCAATTGACTTTTGTTTAAAGGACTTGCAAAACCAAAAAGTTTCGAAAAAAATTAAATTAATAAATATTCATGAACAACATTTGTAGAATCTTTGACTTATTGTTAGTATATTTTAAATTATAATTTTAGCGATATATTAAAAAATGTTCTAAGTTCTATTAAAATTTCGTATCTACTTAAAATAATTTGAGTATATTTTTCTCCTTGAAAAGAAAAAAAGAAAATTAAGCCACATATTTAGTTGATTGAGGAGACGCCGCGCCGCGTAAGTTAATTTCATAATTGTAAAAATATTGGTAATTATTATTATTGAAAGAAAAACTGTATAAAACTGAATGTTTTAAGTGAGTAAAAGTAAAATAATTCAACCAGCATTTTTTGGCATTGAGTATATATGTATATGCATTTAAAAAACATAAAACTATTTTTGCACACATATCGTTTACTGAGTTAACAAGTGAGACCAGTTCCCACTGCGAATTAGGGGGTTCGGTGTTGTTGTGGGGCGGAGGGGGGCGCCGAACGGGGGGCACCGAACAGTTCATGGACCCCGTTGCAATTCGGCTGTCTGCTAGGAACGCATGGTTGCACTTTAGTTGGCCTATGCATCTTGCCCGCCTCGTCCCCCCCTCAGGACCCCTTTGCCCCACTTGTGTCCCCCCCAAAATATGTACACTCCTTGCTGCAGAGTGTGTGCTTGTCCCCCCTCGACTCCCTTCACCCAAAAATAATAAAAAATAAAGAATATTTAAAAGAGGAGAAAAAGAAAACTAAATTGCTAAGTGACTGCACCTTACGCCACATTAAACTTTGGACACATGTTGCACACTGTAACGTGATTTTACTTTGTTTTTTTTTGCTTAATTTTTTCTCTTCTAGCTTTGGGCTTACAAGATTTTGGTAAAATTACAAAATCTTTTACCTTTGCCGAACTCTGTTGGCTACAGGAAAATTTAATTTAAATAATTCTTCTAAAGAAGCTTCAAGTTTAAATATATTCTTAACATTTTATATAAATATCATAGACAATAAAAGATACAATAAAATAATAGAAACAAATTGCAATTTATTTTTACACATCATTTATCTTCAAATATCATAATTCAGCTTTTAAATTGTTTTATCATCAAAATAGATTTTCAACTTTTAGTATAAAAACTTATTTCCTTAAATTTAAAATAAATTTAATTTTGAAATTTTATTTTCTTTAGAAATGCATGTGTTATTTGAAGTGAAACTGGCTCGGAGTTTGTGCAATTTATTAATATAGATGTCGCAAACAGTAATTAGTGACATGCCGAAAGTGTGAACGCACCAATGCAACCTTCGCGTTTTTATTTGGGATAACCCAAATGCGCTAATAACGCTTCGTCCTTGTTTCTGAATGCACCACACGGATACGTAAGCTACGTGTCTCTCGTGACATCACACCTTTCAAATTTCAATAAAACTTTATGAAAATACACCAAAAATTGATAGCAAGAGACTATCATAGATTATAGTGCTAATATAGTACTCTTATACTATAGAACACTAGTATAAACCAAGTAAAGATATACAAGACTAGAGAAAGAAACTAGACAGACAGACTAGAAATCGAGTTATTGATGCGGATTTATAAAATTACGTTGAAAACAAATATTTATTTAATAATATTTTATCTCGTGTTAGAGAGAAACGAAATGCAATAAAACTAAATTTGTTATCAGTGTTTTGTCTGCTTATAAAAATAAATTTCGTAATCGCGAAACTATTTGAAATAAGCAGCTTTCTGTACTCCGAGTGGTGATTTGGACCTACCATAACTCAATTTAATTAAATTAATCCTCGTTATCTTATCAGGTGCTAGCCAACATACGTCAAACAAGTAATTTGCGCATTCATTTTTATAATTATTATCTAACATTATCCTAGTACCAAAAAATTACTTTTCGAAATACAAAAACATATTTACAAATTGTATGATCATTCATTTGACGACAAACAAAATTCGTTTACACATTAATATCATTGCAATATTTATAGAATTGATCGATTTAAATTTCCCCTTGTTTACTAACATTTTGCATTTTTACGATCGCATTTTTATTTATCTCATTAATTGGATGTTTTAATAGCTCCTCGACATAAAACAATTCAAATTCTAGATAGTAATTGCCCTCTACCAACTAAATCACAACAATATTATTTTCAAAATTTATTTTCAAACTTAAAAAAAAATGATAAATAAAATACTACAGATTAAAGACTGTCTAGTCTTGTCTGTCTAGTCTTGCGTGTCTAGTCTTGTCTGTCTAGTCTTGTTTGTCTAGTCTTGTCTGTGTAGTCTTGTTTGTCTAGTCTTGTCTCTCTAGTCTTGTACGTCTTGCCTTGTCTGTCTAGTCTTGTCTGTCTAGTATTGTCTGTCTAGTCTTGTCTGTCTAGTCTTGCCTGTCTAGTCTTGTCTGTCTAGTCGTGTCTGTCTAGTCTTGTCTGTCTAGTCTTGTCTGTCTAGTCTTGTCTGTCTAGTCTTGTCTGTCTAGTCTTGTGTGTCTAGTCTTGTCTGTCTACATACCCGCCTTTCAATGCGGGAGACCCGGGTTCGAATCCTGGTCGGGGAGACAACAACTAGGGCGGTTTTCACTAACCGTCCGGGCTGCCCACCCTGAATGAATGCAAAAATATGCGATACCGGGGTGGCGCATACTAAAAAGCCAAGGTGTAATAGGGGGTTTAGTGAGAGCTTCTACACCTACACCTATACACCTACCTTTTCAAATCACAATGGTACCTGTCTGATAGACGTAACAATGGCGACATTGTCTCTCGGCCGAAAAATTAGCGGTTGGAAAGTCAATTTGGAGCAGGAAAACCTAAGCGATCATCGCACAATATACTTCGAGATTAATAAACCACTGCAGAATATGCCGGCTCATATGGTCAAAAATGCAAGGCTGCAAGATGACAGCCATAGTTTGGTCTAAGTTACTAACAATTTTAGACAAGGAAACTGGTCAATACAACGAAACAGCACAAGTGCATCCCGAACTTGCTAATAGCCCAACAGAACTCGCCGAATATATTCTCAAATTGTGTGGTAAATGTTTTCCAAATCGAAGTCGACCAAATCACAGCCACCAACCTGTATACTGGTGGACAACAACAATAGCCGCAAAAAGAGCCGAATGTATAAAGAAGCGAAGGGTACTGGTTAGGATAAATAAAACTAACTCAACCGATGCGCAGAAACTAGCGGCGAGAAATGATTATCACAACTCGAAAAGACATTTGAAGACTCTTATAAATACTCGTAAGAAAGAACTCTGGAAGGATATCTGCAACCAGCTAGAGGAAGACATATGGGGCCAAGGTTTTAAAATCGTATCGGGTAAACTAAAACTAAGGCCAAAAATCAGGCTGTGCAAGAAAAACATAATAAAGCAAGTGAAAAAACTGTTTCCAATAAGACCAAAAACCAGCTGATAGGTCCCCGAATACATAGAAATTACGCCCTTTGGCCTATAAGAAATTTTAGCAACTACGCAACGGATTAAGACAGGGAAAACTACAGGTCCTGATTGTATATACCCAGAAGTACTTAAAGTGATTGTAAATAAGAAACCCGAGCTTGTCTTAAGAGTGATGAAACACTGCCTACATTTCACACTTTGCAAGCGATCAATTTATTGGATATTATACATAAGGAAGAATTCCCTGATATTTCAAAGGTGGCACGACTCATTGAAAAATTTGAAAACCTAAAAAAGACCCGGCAGATGAAACAACATATCGGCCAATATGTATCCTCGAAAGTGCAGGTATTTTTTTAGAAATGCTTATCAAGGCAAGCATAGAGAACGAACTTGAAACAAAAGAAATACTATATACCACAGACAGTACGGGTTTCGCGCGGGCTGGTCGACTATAGATGCGCTCTCTAAAGTCATGGAAACTCCGAATTCAATCCGCGAAAAGGCATACAAGTACCAAGAGTTCTCTGTACTAATTACCCTAGACCTAGAAAACGCACTTAAGTCGGGTCCTTGGGATCAAATAACAGACTTACCTGGTAATGATCCAGTAGTACCTCACCAACCGTTACATTACTTCCAGCCTAGGATCAAAAATTGAAACAACATGCGATGTCCCTCCGGGATCCATATTAGGACCATCATTATGGAACATATTTTACAACCAAATCTTACAGCTGAACTTAGAAAAAAACGTGACCTCGGTGGCCTATGCCGATGACCTGGCAGTCATTGTCCGCGGAAGGAATACATTAAAACTTGCAGAAGCCGATCAAATTGCTGTAGAAATAATACAGCAATAGATGACAGAAATTTGCATTAAAATGGCACCAGCTAAGACCGAAATGTTAATTCTTACAGGCAGAATCAAAACTTAAAAGTGTGTCGATAAAAAATGGGGATACTATGATACAAGTAAGCCGGCTATCAAGTATTTGGGTGTATACTTGGATAGAAATACTCGTATGACCACTCACATCAAGATCAATTACGAGAAAGTTCATAAATCATTAATCGCTCTCATGAGAATCAGACCAAATCTATGGGGACCGCGCGAGAAGAAACGCCGATTGCTTATGATCACTGCGTCCTCAACGATCATGTACGGGGAACCAATCTGGTCACAGGTGCTTAAATATTTTATTTATTTATCCGTAGCTCTATAACCTTATGTGGGTTATGGCTGACTACACAATGCGTCTCCACCCCTGTCGGTCCACCATCATCTGAGGGTCGTAGTCCAATCCCATAGTACGTAGGTCTCTGATTACGTTATCGCGCCACCTCATTCGCGGCCTTTGCAGCGGTCGTTTAAAAGCGGGGTAGTTCTCCTATGCCAATTTTGCCGTTCCTTGGTTTGGCAATTTTTGGACATGTCCCGCCCATCTTAATCTCAACCCTTTGATCACATTTACAATATCGGGTTCCTTGTACAACTCAGTGAGTTCCCTATATTTTCTAGTTCTGTGGACAAGATGGACTAGATGCAGTATCGGCCCAACACTCTCCGGAATACCTTCCGCTCTAAAACTCCCAATTTTCGTTTGCTATCTTTTGAGAGTGTCCACGTTTCACGACCATACATAACCGCCGGTCGTATTATCGATTTGTATATTCGTATTATGGCTCTTCTATAAATACGTTTCAATCTCAGTGTTTTGTCAAAAGCATACATACATCTGTTGCCAATTTGAATTCTGGCTTTGACCTCTTCTGTTATGTCATTATCGGTCGTTTTTACCGTTCCTAAATATGAAGCTATTCACCCTCTCTAAATTAAAATCTCCAATCATCAAATTCTGGCCTATATTATCTCTTTGAGCCTGCCTTGATACGTACATGTATTTGATCTTAGTTTCGTTTATGTCTAATCCCATTTTAAGTGTTTCCTTTTCTATCTTGAAGAACTGTTCTTTGATGTCATCCGCAAAGATGTCATGTTTCTTGATGTCATCCGCAAAGGCAAGTGCAAGTTCTGGTTCATCATTAGTGTACATTTCCACTAATATTTGCCGCTCTTATGGCTTTCTCCAGCGCTATATTGAAGAGCAGTGGAGACAGTACGTTTCCTTGTTTCAGCCCGTTGTTTATGTCAAATGCGCTAAAGACATTGCTTCCAAATCTAACTCTGCTTTTGGATCCATTTACACACATTTGAGTAAGTTTAACTAGCCTTTGCGGGATTGATAGTTCTGCCTGGCAAAGTTCTACTCGCAAGACACTGTCGTAGGCTTGTTTAAAGTCGATAAATATATGGAGCAGCATTTGATTAAACTTCCAGCACTTTTGCAGAATTTGTCGAATAATGAATATTTGGTCGACTGTGGACCTGTTTTTTCTAAATCCGCACTGGTAGTCCCCCATAGCGCCTTCCACTATAGGTGTTAGTCGCTGCAGGATAATTATCGATAGTATCTTGTATGACGTATTTTTCAATGAGATGCCGATCTCCAGATCTTCACCTCCATATTTTGTGTATTTCGTTGGTATGTTGTCTTTTCCCGGCTCTTTGCCATTTTTCATCCTCATTATGACATTTTGGACCTCCTCCAGGCCGGGGTCTTCTACAGGAAAATCTGCCGTGTGATAAGCTTGTGCATTTGGGTTGTCGCCTACTTGAATATTTGAGAAGTCCGCTAAAGTAGTTATGCCATTCCGTTATAATTTCATGCTCATTTGTAATTAGGGTCCATTCATCCATCTTCAGGATGTTCCCTGTTCCTGGTCTGAATCCAGATTTTGCTTCGTCCGCCTTCCTATAGAATTCCTTTAGTTTATTGCCTCGGAAAATTCTTTCCAATTCTTCCAGTATTTGTTGTTCAAGAAAGAGAGAACGAAACTTAGAAACTGATGGCAATATTGAAGAAGTTCAAGATACGAGGTTGATACAAAATATGTAGGAAACCTAACAGACACCCCGAAGTAATGCCAACGGCGGTTCCTGGGTGTTCCTATTGGAATTATATTTACCAGCTCAGCTAGTTCATGGGGCCCACTTGTCTGCGAAATTATTTTTTGCTAGCTGCGCCCCATAAAAAAAGTTTGTCTGTCTAATCTTGTCTGCCTAGTCTTGTCTATCTAGTCTTGTCTATCTAGTCTTGTCCGTCTAGTCTTGTCTGTCTAGTCTTGTCGGTCTAGTCTTGTCTGTCTAGTTTTGTCTGTCTAGTTTTGTCTGTCTGATCTTGTCTGTCTAATCTTGTCTGTCTAGTCTTTTCTTCTAGTCTTGTCTGTCCATTTTTTATCTATCTAGTCTTGTCTGACTAGTTTTGTCTGTATAGTCTTGTCTGTCTTGTTTTGTCAGTCTAGTCTTGTCTGTCTAGTCATGACAGTATAGTCTTGTCTGTCTAATCTTGTCTGTCTAGTCTTGACTGTCCACTCTTGCCTATCTAGTCTTGTCTGTCTAGTCTTGTCTGTCTTATCTTGTCTGTCTGCTGTTGTCTGTCTAGTCTCGTATGTCTAGTCTTGGCCGTCCAGTCTTGTCTGTCTAGTCTTGCATGTCCAGTCTTGTGTGTCTAGTCTAGTCTGTCTAGTCTGTATAGTCTGTCCAGACTGTCTTGTCTGTCTAGTCTTGTCTGTCTTATCTTGTCTGTCTGCTGTTGACTGTCTAGTCTCGTATGTCTAGTCTTGGCCGTCCAGTCTTGTCTGTCTAGTCTTGCATGTCCAGTCTTGTGTGTCTAGTCTAGTCTGTCTAGTCTGTATAGTCTGTCCAGACTGTCTAGTCTGTCTAGTCTGTCTAGTCTGTCTAGTCTGTCTAGTCTGTCTAGTCTGTCTAGTCTGTCTAGTCTGTCTAGTCTGTCTAGTCTGTCTAGTCTGTCTAGTCTGTCTAGTCTGTCTAGTCTGTCTAGTCTGTCTAGTCTGTCTAGTCTGTCTAGTCTGTCTAGTCTGTCTAGTCTGTCTAGTCTGTCTAGTCTGTCTAGTCTGTCTAGTCTGTCTAGTCTGTCTAGTCTGTCTAGTCTGTCTAGTCTGTCTAGTCTGTCTAGTCTGTCTAGTCTGTCTAGTCTGTCTAGTCTGTCTAGTCTGTCTAGTCTGTCTAGTCTGTCTAGTCTGTCTAGTCTGTCTAGTCTGTCTAGTCTGTCTAGTCTGTCTAGTCTGTCTAGTCTGTCTAGTCTGTCTAGTCTGTCTAGTCTGTCTAGTCTGTCTAGTCTGTCTAGTCTGTCTAGTCTGTCTAGTCTGTCTAGTCTGTCTAGTCTGTCTAGTCTGTCTAGTCTGTCTAGTCTGTCTAGTCTGTCTAGTCTGTCTAGTCTGTCTAGTCTGTCTAGTCTGTCTAGTCTGTCTAGTCTGTCTAGTCTGTCTAGTCTGTCTAGTCTGTCTAGTCTGTCTAGTCTGTCTAGTCTGTCTAGTCTGTCTAGTCTGTCTAGTCTGTCTAGTCTGTCTAGTCTGTCTAGTCTGTCTAGTCTGTCTAGTCTGTCTAGTCTGTCTAGTCTGTCTAGTCTGTCTAGTCTGTCTAGTCTGTCTAGTCTGTCTAGTCTGTCTAGTCTGTCTAGTCTGTCTAGTCTGTCTAGTCTGTCTAGTCTGTCTAGTCTGTCTAGTCTGTCTAGTCTGTCTAGTCTGTCTAGTCTGTCTAGTCTGTCTAGTCTGTCTAGTCTGTCTAGTCTGTCTAGTCTGTCTAGTCTGTCTAGTCTGTCTAGTCTGTCTAGTCTGTCTAGTCTGTCTAGTCTGTCTAGTCTGTCTAGTCTGTCTAGTCTGTCTAGTCTGTCTAGTCTGTCTAGTCTGTCTAGTCTGTCTAGTCTGTCTAGTCTGTCTAGTCTGTCTAGTCTGTCTAGTCTGTCTAGTCTGTCTAGTCTGTCTAGTCTGTCTAGTCTGTCTAGTCTGTCTAGTCTGTCTAGTCTGTCTAGTCTGTCTAGTCTGTCTAGTCTGTCTAGTCTGTCTAGTCTGTCTAGTCTGTCTAGTCTGTCTAGTCTGTCTAGTCTGTCTAGTCTGTCTAGTCTGTCTAGTCTGTCTAGTCTGTCTAGTCTGTCTAGTCTGTCTAGTCTGTCTAGTCTGTCTAGTCTGTCTAGTCTGTCTAGTCTGTCTAGTCTGTCTAGTCTGTCTAGTCTGTCTAGTCTGTCTAGTCTGTCTAGTCTGTCTAGTCTGTCCAGTCTGTCCAGTCTGTCCAGTCTGTCCAGTCTGTCCAGTCTGTCCAGTCTGTCCAGTCTGTCCAGTCTGTCCAGTCTGTCCAGTCTGTCCAGTCTGTCCAGTCTGTCCAGTCTGTCCAGTCTGTCCAGTCTGTCCAGTCTGTCCAGTCTGTCCAGTCTGTCCAGTCTGTCCAGTCTGTCCAGTCTGTCCAGTCTGTCCAGTCTGTCCAGTCTGTCCAGTCTGTCCAGTCTGTCCAGTCTGTCCAGTCTGTCCAGTCTGTCCAGTCTGTCCAGTCTGTCCAGTCTGTCCAGTCTGTCCAGTCTGTCCAGTCTGTCCAGTCTGTCCAGTCTGTCCAGTCTGTCCAGTCTGTCTAGTCTGTCTAGTCTGTCTAGTCTGTCTAGTCTGTCTAGTCTGTCTAGTCTGTCTAGTCTGTCTAGTCTGTCTAGTCTGTCTAGTCTGTCTAGTCTGTCTAGTCTGTCTAGTCTGTCTAGTCTGTCTAGTCTGTCTAGTCTGTCTAGTCTGTCTAGTCTGTCTAGTCTGTCTAGTCTGTCTAGTCTGTCTAGTCTGTCTAGTCTGTCTAGTCTGTCTAGTCTGTCTAGTCTGTCTAGTCTGTCTAGTCTGTCTAGTCTGTCTAGTCTGTCTAGTCTGTCTAGTCTGTCTAGTCTGTCTAGTCTGTCTAGTCTGTCTAGTCTGTCTAGTCTGTCTAGTCTGTCTAGTCTGTCTAGTCTGTCTAGTCTGTCTAGTCTGTCTAGTCTGTCTAGTCTGTCTAGTCTGTCTAGTCTGTCTAGTCTGTCTAGTCTGTCTAGTCTGTCTAGTCTGTCTAGTCTGTCTAGTCTGTCTAGTCTGTCTAGTCTGTCTAGTCTGTCTAGTCTGTCTAGTCTGTCTAGTCTGTCTAGTCTGTCTAGTCTGTCTAGTCTGTCTAGTCTGTCTAGTCTGTCTAGTCTGTCTAGTCTGTCTAGTCTGTCTAGTCTGTCTAGTCTGTCTAGTCTGTCTAGTCTGTCTAGTCTGTCTAGTCTGTCTAGTCTGTCTAGTCTGTCTAGTCTGTCTAGTCTGTCTAGTCTGTCTAGTCTGTCTAGTCTGTCTAGTCTGTCTAGTCTGTCTAGTCTGTCTAGTCTGTCTAGTCTGTCTAGTCTGTCTAGTCTGTCTAGTCTGTCTAGTCTGTCTAGTCTGTCTAGTCTGTCTAGTCTGTCTAGTCTGTCTAGTCTGTCTAGTCTGTCTAGTCTGTCTAGTCTGTCTAGTCTGTCTAGTCTGTCTAGTCTGTCTAGTCTGTCTAGTCTGTCTAGTCTGTCTAGTCTGTCTAGTCTGTCTAGTCTGTCTAGTCTGTCTAGTCTGTCTAGTCTGTCTAGTCTGTCTAGTCTGTCTAGTCTGTCTAGTCTGTCTAGTCTGTCTAGTCTGTCTAGTCTGTCTAGTCTGTCTAGTCTGTCTAGTCTGTCTAGTCTGTCTAGTCTGTCTAGTCTGTCTAGTCTGTCTAGTCTGTCTAGTCTGTCTAGTCTGTCTAGTCTGTCTAGTCTGTCTAGTCTGTCTAGTCTGTCTAGTCTGTCTAGTCTGTCTAGTCTGTCTAGTCTGTCTAGTCTGTCTAGTCTGTCTAGTCTGTCTAGTCTGTCTAGTCTGTCTAGTCTGTCTAGTCTGTCTAGTCTGTCTAGTCTGTCTAGTCTGTCTAGTCTGTCTAGTCTGTCTAGTCTGTCTAGTCTGTCTAGTCTGTCTAGTCTGTCTAGTCTGTCTAGTCTGTCTAGTCTGTCTAGTCTGTCTAGTCTGTCTAGTCTGTCTAGTCTGTCTAGTCTGTCTAGTCTGTCTAGTCTGTCTAGTCTGTCTAGTCTGTCTAGTCTGTCTAGTCTGTCTAGTCTGTCTAGTCTGTCTAGTCTGTCTAGTCTGTCTAGTCTGTCTAGTCTGTCTAGTCTGTCTAGTCTGTCTAGTCTGTCTAGTCTGTCTAGTCTGTCTAGTCTGTCTAGTCTGTCTAGTCTGTCTAGTCTGTCTAGTCTGTCTAGTCTGTCTAGTCTGTCTAGTCTGTCTAGTCTGTCTAGTCTGTCTAGTCTGTCTAGTCTGTCTAGTCTGTCTAGTCTGTCTAGTCTGTCTAGTCTGTCTAGTCTGTCTAGTCTGTCTAGTCTGTCTAGTCTGTCTAGTCTGTCTAGTCTGTCTAGTCTGTCTAGTCTGTCTAGTCTGTCTAGTCTGTCTAGTCTGTCTAGTCTGTCTAGTCTGTCTAGTCTGTCTAGTCTGTCTAGTCTGTCTAGTCTGTCTAGTCTGTCTAGTCTGTCTAGTCTGTCTAGTCTGTCTAGTCTGTCTAGTCTGTCTAGTCTGTCTAGTCTGTCTAGTCTGTCTAGTCTGTCTAGTCTGTCTAGTCTGTCTAGTCTGTCTAGTCTGTCTAGTCTGTCTAGTCTGTCTAGTCTGTCTAGTCTGTCTAGTCTGTCTAGTCTGTCTAGTCTGTCTAGTCTGTCTAGTCTGTCTAGTCTGTCTAGTCTGTCTAGTCTGTCTAGTCTGTCTAGTCTGTCTAGTCTGTCTAGTCTGTCTAGTCTGTCTAGTCTGTCTAGTCTGTCTAGTCTGTCTAGTCTGTCTAGTCTGTCTAGTCTGTCTAGTCTGTCTAGTCTGTCTAGTCTGTCTAGTCTGTCTAGTCTGTCTCGTCTGTCTAGTCTGTCTAGTCTGTCTAGTCTGTCTAGTCTGTCTAGTCTGTCTAGTCTGTCTAGTCTGTCTAGTCTGTCTAGTCTGTCTAGTCTGTCTAGTCTGTCTAGTCTGTCTAGTCTGTCTAGTCTGTCTAGTCTGTCTAGTCTGTCTAGTCTGTCTAGTCTGTCTAGTCTGTCTAGTCTGTCTAGTCTGTCTAGTCTGTCTAGTCTGTCTAGTCTGTCTAGTCTGTCTAGTCTGTCTAGTCTGTCTAGTCTGTCTAGTCTGTCTAGTCTGTCTAGTCTGTCTAGTCTGTCTAGTCTGTCTAGTCTGTCTAGTCTGTCTAGTCTGTCTAGTCTGTCTAGTCTGTCTAGTCTGTCTAGTCTGTCTAGTCTGTCTAGTCTGTCTAGTCTGTCTAGTCTGTCTAGTCTGTCTAGTCTGTCTAGTCTGTCTAGTCTGTCTAGTCTGTCTAGTCTGTCTAGTCTGTCTAGTCTGTCTAGTCTGTCTAGTCTGTCTAGTCTGTCTAGTCTGTCTAGTCTGTCTAGTCTGTCTAGTCTGTCTAGTCTGTCTAGTCTGTCTAGTCTGTCTAGTCTGTCTAGTCTGTCTAGTCTGTCTAGTCTGTCTAGTCTGTCTAGTCTGTCTAGTCTGTCTAGTCTGTCTAGTCTGTCTAGTCTGTCTAGTCTGTCTAGTCTGTCTAGTCTGTCTAGTCTGTCTAGTCTGTCTAGTCTGTCTAGTCTGTCTAGTCTGTCTAGTCTGTCTAGTCTGTCTAGTCTGTCTAGTCTGTCTAGTCTGTCTAGTCTGTCTAGTCTGTCTAGTCTGTCTAGTCTGTCTAGTCTGTCTAGTCTGTCTAGTCTGTCTAGTCTGTCTAGTCTGTCTAGTCTGTCTAGTCTGTCTAGTCTGTCTAGTCTGTCTAGTCTGTCTAGTCTGTCTAGTCTGTCTAGTCTGTCTAGTCTGTCTAGTCTGTCTAGTCTGTCTAGTCTGTCTAGTCTGTCTAGTCTGTCTAGTCTGTCTAGTCTGTCTAGTCTGTCTAGTCTGTCTAGTCTGTCTAGTCTGTCTAGTCTGTCTTTTTTTTTTTTTTTTTTTCAGAGAGGAGGGGGAATGCATTGTTGCACACCGGATATTCAAACCCGTGTAGTGTGGGGCTCTCTGATCGAGTTCTTCGTGACCAGCATACCCACTAAACCCCCTCCTCTGTCTCTACACTACACTCCACCCGGAACTGCGTGAGCATTACTTCAGGTGGGTGGTGGTGTTTGTACCAATTGTTTCCTTACTGTTATTTTTATTGTCCTTTACTTCTTTCGATTTCGTCTTTCGTCTTTTGTCGTATTAGTTATGCAGTCGTGTGATAAACCATTTTTCGGTCTTTTCGTCACATATCTAGTCGTCCATGTTAGCTTCTTTGTGTTTCGTGTGATATTATAATCGCCTTCCATTCTCTCTCCATTTGTTCTTTTCCCAACATGATTTCGGTTATGTAAGCTTGTACTGCATCCCAGTTATGCTCACTTTCTAACATAACTTCCATGATGTTCTGTTCTTCTAGTTTTGTACCGCCTAGTGTCTCCGCGAGTCGAGTTCTTTCGTTCTCTGATTCTGTACACATAAAGATAGTGTGTTGTGCGTCGTCTGGGATATGACCGCAATAAAAACACTCCGCCGTGTCTCTTTTTTTAAACCGTTCGAGGTATGCGTTGAAGCATCCATGACCAGTAAGTGCCTGTGTAAGATGGTAACTCATATGTCCGTGTGACCTTTCATACCATGCTGTTACGTTAGGGATAAGTCTGTATGTCCACCTGCCACTAGTGTCGTTATCCCATCTTGTCTGCCATCGGTCCATGAGTCTCTTACGTGCTCTCTCCTTAGCGGCTGCTCTTTCGTGTTTTACTTCTTTTTTCGCCCTGTGTTGTTGCAGGTCTTCGTAGACTTCTTGTTTCTCGCGAATCAGTAAGTCTATTGGGGGTGTGCTTGCAAGTACCAGCGCCGCGGCCTCCGAAACCGTTCTTTAGGCAGAAATTACTCTTAGAGCACTTCTTCTCTGTACTCCTGTAAGTTGTTTTCTCGCTCCGATCTTTTTCGTTACGCCCGCCCATATTTCCGCCGCGTAGAGAATTTTTGAGTGTACCACATTGTTGAGAAGTTTCCGTTTTAATCCCCTCGGTCCTCCAATGTTCGGCATCAACCTTACCAAAGCTGTCCCTGTAGACGCTGCCTTTTTCGATGTTTTGGCTATATGGTCTGTGTATCTCAGACCGCTATCGAGTTGGACGCCAAGGTACCTCAATGATTTCGATAAAGGGATATTTTGCCCTTCCAGAACGAGTTTCGGTGGGGTGAATAGTCTCTTATCCGTGATAAGTATCGCTTCTGTTTTATGAACTGCCATTGTTAGACCCTGCTCTTTTAACCAATTATTTGCCCGCCGAAGGGTTTCGTTAGTTGCTAGTTCTAGTGTACTTATTTCCTTTGCAGTCACTACCACCGCGTCGTCATCTGCGAACCCAACTATTTGCGCTGTTCTAGGCAAGTCTAGGTTTAGCAAGCCATCGTACATAATGTTCCACAAGAATGGTGCCAATACCGATCCTTGTGGGACACCCGCCGTTACCTCATACTCAACTTCACCTTCGTCCGTGTGGTATATCAACCGTCGGTCGCTCAAGTAGCTGCTTATCATCTTTCTCAAGTATTCTGGTGTCTGTCTTGATGCTAATGCCTTCATGATTACATCCCACCTTGCTGAATTAAAGGCGTTTTTAACGTCAAGGGTCACTAATGCACAATAACCTTTCGATTGCCGTGTTCCATTTTTGAACTTTTCTGCTGCTCTAATTACTTCAGCAATAGCGTCCACGGTTGATCGACCTTTTCGAAAACCGTACTGCCATTGGGACAGTCCTCCGTTGTTTTCGATATATGTCTCAAGTCTCCTAAGTATTAGTCTTTCAAAAAGTTTCCCTATGTTGTCCAGGAGGCATATCGGTCGGTATGACGATGGTTCTTC
Source organism: Phosphuga atrata (assembly GCA_944588485.1). Taxonomy (NCBI): domain Eukaryota; kingdom Metazoa; phylum Arthropoda; class Insecta; order Coleoptera; family Silphidae; genus Phosphuga; species Phosphuga atrata. Next base: position 41,740,125 of record OX155893.1, read on the forward strand.
TAATGGTTTGTCCCCTTTTCTCAGTAAGACGAGTTTTTGTCTTTTCCATTGCGTAGCGAAAATTCCCTTTCGAAGACACGCATTGTAAGTTTCCAGCAACAACTCTGGCCACATTTCCACCACTTCTGTGATGATCTCATTTGGAATATTGTCTGGACCAGGTGCTTTCCCTGACAGTAATCGTTTCCTGGCCTCAAAGATCTCCTCTACGCTGAAAGGTGTTACGAGATTTTCAGTGGTTTGCCATTTTTCTGCCGGTCTTCGTTCGTGAACTGGAAATAGTTGTCTAGTCTGTCTAGTCTGTCTAGTCTGTCTAGTCTGTCTAGTCTGTCTAGTCTGTCTAGTCTGTCTAGTCTGTCTAGTCTGTCTAGTCTGTCTAGTCTGTCTAGTCTGTCTAGTCTGTCTAGTCTGTCTAGTCTGTCTAGTCTGTCTAGTCTGTCTAGTCTGTCTAGTCTGTCTAGTCTGTCTAGTCTGTCTAGTCTGTCTAGTCTGTCTAGTCTGTCTAGTCTGTCTAGTCTGTCTAGTCTGTCTAGTCTGTCTAGTCTGTCTAGTCTGTCTAGTCTGTCTAGTCTGTCTAGTCTGTCTAGTCTGTCTAGTCTGTCTAGTCTGTCTAGTCTGTCTAGTCTGTCTAGTCTGTCTAGTCTGTCTAGTCTGTCTAGTCTGTCTAGTCTGTCTAGTCTGTCTAGTCTGTCTAGTCTGTCTAGTCTGTCTAGTCTGTCTAGTCTGTCTAGTCTGTCTAGTCTGTCTAGTCTGTCTAGTCTGTCTAGTCTGTCTAGTCTGTCTAGTCTGTCTAGTCTGTCTAGTCTGTCTAGTCTGTCTAGTCTGTCTAGTCTGTCTAGTCTGTCTAGTCTGTCTAGTCTGTCTAGTCTGTCTAGTCTGTCTAGTCTGTCTAGTCTGTCTAGTCTGTCTAGTCTGTCTAGTCTGTCTAGTCTGTCTAGTCTGTCTAGTCTGTCTAGTCTGTCTAGTCTGTCTAGTCTGTCTAGTCTGTCTAGTCTGTCTAGTCTGTCTAGTCTGTCTAGTCTGTCTAGTCTGTCTAGTCTGTCTAGTCTGTCTAGTCTGTCTAGTCTGTCTAGTCTGTCTAGTCTGTCTAGTCTGTCTAGTCTGTCTAGTCTGTCTAGTCTGTCTAGTCTGTCTAGTCTGTCTAGTCTGTCTAGTCTGTCTAGTCTGTCTAGTCTGTCTAGTCTGTCTAGTCTGTCTAGTCTGTCTAGTCTGTCTAGTCTGTCTAGTCTGTCTAGTCTGTCTAGTCTGTCTAGTCTGTCTAGTCTGTCTAGTCTGTCTAGTCTGTCTAGTCTGTCTAGTCTGTCTAGTCTGTCTAGTCTGTCTAGTCTGTCTAGTCTGTCTAGTCTGTCTAGTCTGTCTAGTCTGTCTAGTCTGTCTAGTCTGTCTAGTCTGTCTAGTCTGTCTAGTCTGTCTAGTCTGTCTAGTCTGTCTAGTCTGTCTAGTCTGTCTAGTCTGTCTAGTCTGTCTAGTCTGTCTAGTCTGTCTAGTCTGTCTAGTCTGTCTAGTATTGTCTGTCTAGTCTTGTCTGTCTAGTCTTGTCTATCTAGTCTTGCATGTCTAGTCTTGTGTGTCTAGTATTGTCTGTTTAGTCTTGTCTGTCTAGTCTTGTGTGTCTAGTCTTGTCTGTCTAGTCCTGTCTGTCTAGTTTTGTCTATCTAGTATTGTCTGTTTAGTCTTGTCTGTCTAGTCTTATCTGTCTAGTCTTTTGTAACCCTGTCTCTGTAATTTCATTTTCATTATTTTCTTGAATTAAAACAACAATATTTTATATTTTTAAGTATAATGGTTGAATTTAATGGTTTAAAATGTCGTTTTCGTTGAAAAATCTTCGCATTTAAGCCTTAAGGAAAATAAAAGAAAAGAGAAATAAGTAGGGATTTCCTTAGAAAAATGTTTGAAAGAGTTGAGTTTTTGTTGCATTATAAGTAATTTAAATATTAACAAAAGAAAGGGAAAAAATCATTACTCTCCTCTGCCTGCTATTTTCTTGTGTTTCGTGAGTTGGGGGGGCGGTATTTCCGTCTCATTAAAAATGTGCAACGTCTTGGAGGCCGTGTTAAAGATCATGTAAAACGTGCAATAAACAAACCGTCCTAAACGTTTCGCGGGACCTCAAACAAGTAATTCCGCCGCCGCCCCCACGTGCCCTTCTAATGTTACCATGTGTACAGAGGGGCTGCCTATGCCCCCTCCCTCGGTCGTCGCGTTTCCGTTTGCCCGGATTTCCACGGAGCGTTCGCTAATCAGAGCGCGGAGTTGAATTTTTAGCGTGTACTGTACCGCCGCCGCCGCCGCCGCTGCCGTCCCTCATAAAGATTCTTTCTTGGAGAGCAGAGTATTTTAAAATGTAGTTCCTGAGATGCTGTAGCGACTAGCTTTATTGATTTTATGTAACTAAGACATTCTTCCCTACAAATATAAGTTTTAAAACTAAGCAGGGCTACGCCAGGAAACGAAAATGAGGAAAGAGAGGAAAACTAAGAGACGGCACTACGCAGTTACCCTATTCTCTCGTTCTTAAAACCCAACCCCTCAATATACAGATCCGTACTTTTTATTATTGTCATTTTTTGCTTCTAATATTATTACATTTTTCCACATAAATTTATTCCTTTTAGTATTTTTTAATAACATCAAACGTTACTATAAATCGATTGACAATATTTAATAGTTATAGCAATAGTAAATTAGTAGTAATTCGTTTTCCTTCATTAATTTCCTTCATTAGGGACATATAATTGAACTAAAAATTGTACATTAAATTCTTGATCGTAAATTTATCAATTTGAAAATTGTTTAAAAAATACAAATTTCATTAGAGAGAAAGAAAGATTATACTTACTGTATACTCTATACAAAGGGCTATCGACCACTAGCTCCTTCTACCCGGTTCCATTATTATGCTCTCAATATTTTAAATATGATTTTTTATGTTGTCCGCCTTACATTTTAGATCAGATTTCAAATAAATTTTAACAAGATTATTCAATGGGAAACAAATGGCGTTTATAAAATCTAATTTACACCAGATAATACGCGTTGTAAATGACAATTTTAGTAACAAAATTTGGGAACATTTCTTAATTTAAACGGTTTTTTTCGTTTTTGAAACATTTCTGATGAAGCCAGTTAGAACTAACAATTTGTTCAACAAAATTAATTTTATAATTGGTAGTTTAGTTTCTGTTGTTCTAACCGTAGCTAAGCCTTTGCTAACACCACTTTGCAATGAGAGTGTGAATATATATTGGATTTAATAATCTCTAAAACCAATTGAATCACACGATCACTAGGTAACGCTAATTTTGTCTGTAATATTCGTTAATTAAATGTATTGCATAAAATAAGTAACAGATCTTTAGAAAACTTAATTGAATGGTAAAAATTACAATATGACGTCTTTAAAGTCGTATTCTAGTTAACTATTGTTTACTAGCTCAGAATAGAAATAACGAATGGCACTTTGCAAAAAATTAGTTTGCTTAATTATCTATTTCACTGAAAGCATTAGTAACAATATAATTATTAATTATACGATTATTCTAGTAAATTTTATCTAAAAATAGTAAGTAGATTTAAGCTACCGAAGTAGTTTCAACGCTTATGATCAGTAAAAACAGAAAATACCTATATAAAACTGTTACAATATATCTAGCTAGTAATAAAGTAATATTACTAACTAGTAATACTATAATATAACTAACTAGTAATAATATAATATAACTAACTAGTATTAATATAATATAACTAACTAGTAATAATATGACATAACTTTTCTGATACAATTATACAAAATTTGAATCTTCTAAAGAATCTAAAGTGACCGTTTTGTTTTCATGTTATTATCTTTTAACTATGTTGACAATTTGTTTCCGATGTCATAATTTTCATGCTCAACTAAGCATTAACTATGAACTAGTCTTAGAAGTAGCCAGAAATTACGAATAGGCAAACATGAATTCTCTGCCAGGGTATGCAATTACGAAATAATTTACGAATTACCGACATTCATTCAAAATATATATATAAAGCGTCTTCCAATAGGGACTTCCGAACTTTGACAATTGGTAGTGGCTATAATGTAGAAGCTACACCTGTCGAATTGGCTGTAATTTATTCAATTTGTTTTGGCAAATCACCATGGACGGATATAGCATTCAACAACACGTGCAAATGATAAAATTGTTTTATCAAAATGGATGTTCTGTTCGGGCAACATTCCGCGCGCCGCGCCCATTTTACCGAGAGGACTTTTTGCAGTGTGGTGAATAAATTTGTCTCCACTGCTTCAGTTAACAATAAACCAAGACCAGCACGTCGACGAAACGCAAGATCTGCCGAAAACATCACCGCCGTCCGTGAGAGTCCTGCACACTCTCACGGACGGCAGAATCCCAGGACGTACATTTCGCGTCGCTCACAAATACTCAAACTTTTGCAGACCACAACGTCGAATTTTGCGTCGTAACTTGGACCTGCACCCGAACAAAATTTAACTGACCAAGGAGCTGAAAGTAAAAGACCATAGATAACGACGTCTGTTCGCCAAATGAGCCCTGGAGCAGTTGAACACAGACACTAATTTTCATCAAAAAATCATCTTCAGTGATGAGACCCATTTCTGGATGAATGGGTACGTCAATAAACAAAATTGTCGAATTTGTTGACGAAACCAATCCACATGAGATCCAAGAGCGTCAAATGTACCCCGAAAAAGTCACAAAAGTGTGGATTTTGGGCTGGCGACATCATCGGTCCTTATTTCTGTGAGAACGACGTTGACCAGACCATCACCGTCAACGGCGAGCGCTATAGGTTGATGATTAGCAACTTTATTAGGCCTGAATTGGATAATATGGACGCCAACGACATGTGGGTTCAACAGGACGGCGCTACGTGCCACACAGCTCTTGCCGCATTGGATATTCTGCACGAGTGATTTTACGGCATGGTCATCTAACGTGAAGGTGATATGAACTGGCCACCAATATCGTGCGATTTGACCCAGTTAGATATTTTCTCGTGGGGTTTTCTTAAATCGCATGTCTATACGAATAAGACACAAACCACAGCGGCCCTCAAAACCAACATAACTCATGCCATCGGTCAAATTCACTCTGATTTATGCGGCAGAGTCATGGAAAATTGGACATTTCGGATGCGCGGCGGATATTTGCAGAATGTTATATTCCATCCCTAATGGCATCGATAGGCCTTTCAAGCTAATAAAAAATTCGATAATATATCTCGCACACTTTGTTTTAATTAAATTTAAAGATAGGAAGTGCTTAATGAAAGACCCATAATATTTAATAAAAAAGTGTGATTTAGTAAACATATTTAAAATAAGAAAAAAAAGGTTTTGACATTGTTTCAAAGTTAATTACCCTCAACTTGGCAGAGTGAAAATCACCAGATAACAAGATTATTAATAAATTATTATAGATTTATTACAGGAAATTTTATTCCATACAAGTTTTATTCGAAACATTTTTCAAAAGTTTCTAAGTTTCTGAGCTATATTTTCATATTTGATATTTGAAAAATATTAAATTAAAACAAGGTTTGTCTGACTTTGTTCAAGATGTTTTAGTCATTGTTAGCAAATTGGCAGACTGAAAATTGCTACGTAACAAAATTTCTTATACGAAATTTAATTCTCTTTAATTTATTTTAAGTTTTGTTAGAAACATTTTTCAAAATTTGAATCAATATCCGTGTTATTTAAAATTTTTTGAGTCAAGGAAAATGTGAAACAAAAATAATGTTTTGTATAACATTGTAAATTCTAGCTTCATTATTACCAACTTGATAGCCATCTAAAAACCGATAAAAATCACTAAATACCGTATAGAAAATTTTCTTATAGAAAATTTAATCTCAAAGTTTTTTTGAAACATTTTTCAATATTTCGCTACTTTTCAAGTTACTTTAGCATTTGAGGCACTAAAAGTAAAACAAAATTTGTATAAAAACTTAGATTATATTTGTCATTTAATTTATGGATGGTAGTAACGCAGCATAAAAGAACCTTCAGATGGGATATGATAATATTTCGATCATTTTAGTGCATTATGAAAAAAAAATTCTAAAAATGAACCAGACACAATGAAAATGTTTTGTATTTGTAACTAATTAAAATAATATAATTTGTAATAAAAATCTTTAATAAGAAATAGGTGCGCATGTGATCACATCCTGGCAAAAACATAGCGGGGGGCGCGGAAGGAGCCTCCACGCGTGCATTTTCTCCTGTATATGCAGAACATGCCGGCGCCCTCTGGTAACACTGTCCCTCCAGACAGTGGCTAATCCTTCCATCACCGGAAATCACCGGACACCGAAAAGTAAAGTAAATAACATAGTATGTATCGTTTCATGATCGTCATTGGCAGTTAAAACTAGTTCTGTCGCACAAACCATTGGTAAAAACTAGTTTTGTCTGAAAAATCCCGTTACATAAGTTTCAATAGCGCCATATAAAATGATGCTTGTGATGCCGTTTAAAACTAGTTTTCACCAGATATAACAAATTGTGAAAATTAATTTTCACCAGTCAATTTTCACTGAAATCATTAAGAACTATCCAAGCAATTTCAACTATGATTCGTTTTTTAACTGAATATTGCAGTTTGTTCGACAGAATTAGTTTTAACGGCCATGATTCTTAGCAACCTCATTTCTTCTTCTTCTTCTTCTTCTTTCGAATAGGCCTATTTTGGACCACGCTTGTACAACTGTTGGGCTTTGACCTTTGCCCAGTATTGTCGCATCTTCTACCGGTGTAACTCCTTTCTCTCTTCTGTCCAGGTGGTATCTTTCCTTCGAGTTTTTTCCTGAAATCCACGGACTTCCTTGAGGTTGCGTCTCACAGACTGTGTGTTTTTGAGATCTGTTATTCCCTCTTTCTGATCTGTTCTTTTAGATCTGTATTTTAATATCCTTCTCGGTCTCTGTCAACCAAGTGGTACGAAGCTTCTTGTTTTGCCAGAAGGTGAACAGACGGTTGGTTAGTCGGTTTGGAGGCAATCTTGCAACGTGGCCATAGAAAGCTATCCTTCTTTTCCTTGCACAGTCATAGAGCATTTCAATATGTTCATAGAGCTCAGAGTTATGCCGTCTTCGGAATTCCCCATCTTCCTTTACCGGGCCTAGGATCTTCCTGGGAATTCTCCTCTCTCTGATTTCCAATTTCTCTATTAGACCCCTTCGGTTCAAGGAAAGACACTCCATGGCATACAGGGCTTTTGGTCGTAAGACTGATGTGTAGTGCTTAAGTTTCAGGTTGCGTGACAGGCATTTCTTATTGTAAGTGTTCTAGTCAGCCCATAGGCTAGTTCTAACTTGCTGACTCTCTTGGATAATGATGCTATTTCTGATAAGTTGGGCTCAATCCATTCGCCGAGATACTTAAATTGTTCAGTCCTCTTGATGTTTCCCTGTTCTAGTAACATCTCTCTGTTTGCTTCTCTGATGTTGGTGAAGAATTCTGTTTTCTCCAGCGACACTTAAAGACCCACTTTGGCAGCCTGTTTTCTGAGGCAGTTTACTGCATTGTTGCCATCTCAAGAGAATCTGCAAACAGTGCCATGTCATCAGCAAAGGCCAGGCAATCTACAAGCAGTACATTGTTCTTACGTCCCACGTAGATACCACTCTACCATTATCTCATAACCTTTTCAAGGACACAGTTGAATAGAAGTGGGGAAAGTCCATCACCTTGTCTCACTCCAATTTTTATTTCGAAGCTTTCTGAAATATCGCCTTAATAAAACCTAAAGTTAATAAAACCTTGGTTAGGTTAGGTTTTTTAAACTTTGACCAACACCCATTGTTGGTCAAAGTTTCTAGGATTAGTCTGCGGGTTTTGTTCTCTAGTGCTAGGAGTAGTAGGATGCTTCCTGGAGTACTTTGTTAAGCGTTTCTCTATCAATGGAATTGTAGGCCTTCCTAAAATCAACAAAGGTGACGACCACCTTGCGGTTTCTCATCTTGGAGTATGCAAGTACAGTTTTAAGATTGAGTATCTGTTCAACACAAGATCGGGTCTTCCTGAAGCCCACCTGGTATTCTCCCAGTTGACTATCCAACTGATTTTCTGCCCTTGTTTGTAACGCCTTTGAGAGAATCTTGCATGTTTCCGGGACGAGAGAAATTCCACGGTAGTTGTTTAGATCCGTAAAATCTCCCTTTTGTGAAACGGATGGATCAGAGCTGATTTCCAATCGGGTGGTAATTTCTCTGTTTTCTAGATGTCCTGGATGATCTCGGTTAGCTTGCGCACGGCATTGTTTCCAGCACTTTTCCACAGTTCAGAAACAATAGAGTCCTCTCCAGCTGCCTTATTATTTCTAAGAAGTTGAATGATTTGGCCAACTTCTTCCAATGAAGGGGTAAGTGAGTCCGTGTTTGGTGTGGTTTGTTTATAATCGAAGTCTTCGCTGGGTGGGTCACAGTTGAGTAGATTTTTAAAGTACTGAGCCAAAAGGTGGCAGTTGTCCTTGTCGTTATAAGCCAGTTTGTCGTTATAAGCCTTGTGAGTCTCTGAAGTGGAGGCTTGGCGGTGCGTATTTTCTGAATGCCTGCTTAAAGGTTCCAAAGAAATCTCTGGAATTATTCTTAGCAAAGCTTTCTTCGATTCGGGTTAGTTGGTTTTGTGTGAAGGTTCGTTTGGTTCCTCAAATTATCTTGGCTGTAACCTTTCTTTGTTCCAAAAATTCATGCCAATTTTCCTTGGTCTTTTTAGAATTCCACTTCACACAGGCTATCTGTCCTTGGGCTATTGCATTGTCACAGTCTTCAGTCCACCACGGATGCTTCCTGCTTCTAGCGAGAGGGGCGAGTTCATTGGCCGTCTTGACAAGAGTCTCCTTCAGTTGGTCCCAGTTGTTTAGGTCTGTGTTGTTCAGTCTCTGACTTAGTTCTTGACTGTTCTTGAGTCGCTCGACGTCAAATCTTACCATTTTGGAGGTTCTGTGTAATCTAGTGTTTCTAGGCTAGAGTCGTATTTTGATCTTTGAGAGGTAGTCGTCTGAGGCCAGAGTGGCGCTTCTTAGTACCTTCACGTTATGTATTTCCTTTTGAGATTTTCGTGAAATGGCCACATGATCTATCTGGAATTCACCCAGGTGGGTATTAGGTGAAATCCAAGTCTTCTGCTTCATTGGCAAGTGTTTGAAGGCTGTAGACTTCATGATCAACCCAAAAGTACTACGAAGAACCACCGTTTCCAATCATCGATTGAACCAATCGTTCTCCGTTGCGGTTGGTTCGTTTATGCGACGGATAATTGCCCACCATGTTTCTGTATTTTTTCTCTCTTCCGAATTGAGCATTGAAGTCACCAAGCAGTATAACGGTGTGCCTCTCTGGAAGTTTAGAGATAATATCTTCTAAGTCTTCCCAGAATTTATCAGTTCTGTCTGGATTGCGTCTGTTGTCCTGGTTGATTGGGGCATGTACATTGACTATACTGTAGCCCTTGTTTGCGCATTTGAGAGAGATGATGGATGCACGACTACTCGGGGAGGTAAAGTCGGTGACTGAATACAGTATATTGTGACTGATTATAAATCCTTACCGTAAGTGGGGTACGTTCTTCTTTACCCGCTGACCCACTTTTCCTTTGAGGATTCTGTAGCCTTGGGACAACCTCATTTATTATTAAATAAAAATATAAATTCAAGCTTTGTTTTGTATGCTCCAGAAAAAGTAAAAAGAAGTGTGTCTAAACAATTCTACTGGCAGTACTAATTAAGTTCGTGCATAAATTTAGACACGGGGAATATAAAATCCTTTAAAAATAACGTAAAAAAGTTGTTACACATTGTTTTTATTGGCACAAGCTAGTCTATAATTTACCACAAAATAAAACTAAATAAAAGATGCAATTTTGAATAGTCTATACCAGTGTTTATCCAAAATTGGGTCGCCTTAATTGGTCTATACCAGCGTTTCTCAAACTATGGGTCGCGGCCCAAAATTGGGTCGCATTAAACATTTGCTGGGTCACGAAATGATTGCTGGATCACGAAATATGTGGGAGATTTTAACAGCCACCACACAATGTGGAAATATAACAGTAATGACTATAACGGTGAAACACTTGTAGAATGGGCCGACGAAAACAGATTAAGCCTCATTTTTTATGCAAAAGACAGGGGAACGTTTAAATCGGCAGCATGGAACATAGAGTACAACCCGGACTTGTGTTTCTCGACCCAAAATACTCAAAACCAACTAGTCCACATATCCAGAAAAGTCTTGGAAAACTTTCCACACAGCCAGCACCGCCCAATTATATATGAAATAGGCACTCAGATCCCAATAATACGATCTATACCCAGACCAAGGTGGAACTTTCAAAAGGCAAACTGAACAAAATTCTCTCTTGAATTGGACAAAATTGTGAGATGGATCCCGGCAGAGCTTGAGAATTATGCTAGGTTTGCAGGTGCTGTGGTCTCAGCTGCAAAAAAGTTCATGCCTAGAGGGTATCGTAAAGAATACATCCCGGGATGGAATGCTGAATGTGAAGAACTGTATGGCAACTACATAGAGAGCGGCGACCCAGATATAGCCAACGACCTTGTACAAGCACTATATGAAGCTCGGAAAGCTAAATGGGTAAAAACAACAGAGGAAATGAATTTCCAAAGATCCAGTAGAAAATCATGGAGCCTACTTAAAAAGTTAGGAAGGCAACCCACTTGATCTCACCAGATCAGATAGCCAGCAGAATGGTAACTTCTAGATAGACCCCACGTGACAAACAGCATACGAAACGACTTAAAAAAGAACTTATCAATATACGCCAAACAGTACCACGCGATACGGAATTCTCTCGTGAGTTCACTACTGAGAAATTAATTGCACTTCTTATAGATGTGAAAACTGGCAAAGCACCTGGGTTTGACTGGATACATCCAGAGTTCCTGCTTCACTGCAGAGAGGAGACAAAGAAATGGCTGACCGTATTTTATTCGCGCATCTTAACATCGGGAGTCTTGCCGAAAGCTTTTAAAATGAGTAAAATAATCGCTGTACTAAAGCCCAATAAACCACAAGATAAAGTCGAAAGCTACCGCCCATAGCACTCCTTAGCTGCTGCTATAAACTATTAGAACGACTTTTCCTCGACAGATTAGGCACACGAATTCTGGAACATATTCCACCCGAACAAGCTGGTTTCAGACCTAATCGAAGCCGTGCAGATCAGGTTTTCAGCCTAACTACACATATTGAAGTGGGTTTCCAAAAACAACAAAAGACAGCTGTAGCTTTCGTGGACCTAACAGCTGCTTACGACACAGTATGGAAAGAAAGGCTGCGACTGTTAACAACATGCTTTCTGACAGACACTTCCAAATAATCCAAGGTAATAACTTAAGCAAACAGAGAAAACTCAATAATGTATTGCCTCAAGGCTCAGTTTTGGAACGATGTTTTTTAATCTCTATATTTCAGATTTGCCTAAAACCGACGCGATAAAGGTTGGGTACGCTGACGATCTAGCCTTAGCTGTACAACACAAACAATTTGAACCCACCGAAAGCACGTTGACCAACGACCTCAAAAAACTTTACAAATATTTTACTAAGTGGCGGTTAATACCAACCCTAAATAAAACTGAAGTCAGCTGCTTCCACCTGAATAACAATAAGGCAAATTATGAATTAGAAGTCAAAATGAAAAATACAGTGCTACCCTATCAACGGTATCCAAAGTATCTCGAGATAATCTTAGATAGAACTCTGTCATTCAAAAACATCTTGAAACAACAGCGCAAAAAATAAGCACTCGAAATAACATTATCCAGAGACTATGTAGCACTAGCTGGGGGGCATCGGCAAATACATTACGAATATCTGCACTTAGTTTGGTATATTCTGCGGCCGAGTATTGTGCCCCGGTATGGAAGAACAGCGCACATACCAAGAAACTGGACACTCAGCTTAATATAGCAATGAGAACAATTAGTGGCTGCATCAGAACTAGTCCATCCTATTGGCTCCCACCACTCAGCCACATACCTCCACCTGCCCTAAGAAGACAAGACGCCCTAATAAAAGAATATAAGAAAATAATTAATAACACAACTCCCTATCCATGAGGATATCCCGGATCTGACAAGAAACCGGCTTCGATCTGGGAAAGCGCCAATGTTATCAGCACAACAACTGGTAGCCAATAACTTCAACATCAACTCCGAATGGCAGACCCTCTGAACTGAAAATGTCACACCCGATGTACGAAATCTCATTGACCCAGTCGTAAAACCCGATGGCTTCGACCAACCACGACATATATGGAAGACCTTAAACCGTGTTAGAACAGGACATGGTGTGTATGTGCCCATAACCTCCATAAATGGGGAAAACGACCCAACCCAGGCTGCGACTGCGGCGACCCAAACCAAACAATTGGCTCATACTGAACTGAGGGCATATCATGGGGATTAGAGGGACTTATTCCACACCACACAATCAAGTCTTAAATGTATAGCTGAACTAGATCATTTAATATAACAATTTTATATCTACTTAACCACAATCGTTAATTCTTACATGTTTTATAAATTTACCATGTGTTGTGCCATACGCTAAGTAAATAAATTATTCTTAGCCTAAATATAAAATATGTACTATTTATTTATTCTAAGCCTAAATTAATATAACTACCTTTCTACGAAATTAATTTATCAAAAATGAACTTTGCAAAAAATAAGGCATTTATCCTTTGTAACTAAGTATCTAATTATAATTTAAGATATGTAAGGTATTTATAAAAATTTTAATTAAAACAACTAGTTGAACACTAATTCTAATTTTGTGGCAATTTCCAAATAATGTAAACTGTACCAGAATAATATTGAAAACTTGGCAAACACAATAGAATGTTGGAAACTTGCTCGCCAATATATTAATCGTTATTAACATTAATCTAGTCTGGAATTTATATAATTTATTAGCGAAATCTCAAAATAGAAAATTAAGGTTCGAGGAACAAAGAAAAAACTTAATGACCCAATGTAGTTTTAAATATCTATAAACAGTAAATATTGAAGTTTTTCTCTTCATCTTAAATTATCATATAGATCGAGGGAGGACAAATCTTTTGATCTGCGGGCGTCATTAAGTCTGAAAATTTGACCGTGGGCCGCATTATATATTTTTTAATTTTAATATTGTAAGTGTTATCATTGTGGACAATATATACTGCTTTTAAACGAAATCGTTTCAGAGAACACCCGCAAATGTGCAGTGTCTAAAAATTAATTGCAGGTATATATAAGTAAAAATTTTCTTCTTGTTGTCCTGCGAATATCCATTGATGGATGTGCGCGACCACATGTCCCATATCTACACGATCCCTAGCTTTGTGGATCAAACTTTCTACAGTTCGGAGTCCCGTCCATTGCTTTATGTTCCGCAACCAACACATCTTCTTCCTTCCTATTCCCCTTGTTCCATCAATTTTGCCATCAATTATTAGTTGCAGTATGTGGTACTTGGTTCCGCATTATGTGACCCACGTAAGCAGATTTTCTTCTTTTTATTGTAATTAATACTTCGCGGTCTTTGTTAATTCGTCTGAGCACTTCTTCGTTTGTGATTCTTGCGTATCTTAAGTATTCTGCGGTACAGCTATGTCTCAAAAGCTTCAAGTTTGTTCATTGATGCTGTTTTCATTGTCCACCCTTCCATACCGTAAAAGAGAACCGACCATATATAACACTTGACGAGCCGCAGCTTGAGGTTGATAAAAGTCAGTGTTGGTGAAGAACTTCGTAAATGCGCTACGTGCATTTTCAATTCTGCATTTTATTTCGATGTATGATGTCCAATTCTCAGTGAGCCACGTACCCAGATATTTAAATTTGGTCAACCAAATTGGTAAACTAATTGGTAACTTGGTAACAAAAATTGGTAACTCGTCAAATGTTAATTTGTCATTCCTCGTTGCATCTGGGTCTCTGCTAATTACCATAAACATTGTTTTCTCAGTGTTAATGTTCAATCCCATTTGTTTAGTAAGTATTCCTACTCTATTAACTATTTTTTTTAGATCTTCTATGGTTTCGGCTATTAGTATTGTGTCGTTCTCATATCGAATGTCTTTTATCCAGTTTCCGTTAAACTTGCTGCCTTTTTCGATATTGCCAAGTGCTTCTTGGAATATTTTCTCAGAGTATAAGTTAAAGAAGTATAGTTAAAGAGTATAAGTTAAACAGGAGATGCGATAGAACACACCCCTATCTAACTCCTCTACAGATCTGTATTGGTTTGGTTACCTCGTTGTCAATTTTAACTTGTGCTGTTTGGTTCCAATAAAGGTTCTCAATACATCTGATGACTTTTTGGTTAATATCTGGGTTTTCAAGGTTTTCGATAAGCTTGTGATGTTGTACGCGGTCAAATGCCTTCTCGTAGTCTATGAAGCCAAGTATATATTTTTCCTCTGGTCGTAACAGTTTTGCACGAGGACTTGTATTGCGGTTATTATATATACCCAAGCCTTGCCTAAACACAAATTGAGTCTCACTCATTGTGTCTTCATATTTTCTGTAGAGTCTTTGATGTATGATTTTTAGGAACAGTTGTAAGGTGTGGTTCATAAGACTAATCAGTCTATGTTCTTCACATTTTTGGCGGTTTTCCTTTTTGGGAGAGGGATAAACGTTGATGTGAGCCATTGTACAGGATATTTACCCGTATCGTATATTTTATAGAAGATTTTGTGTAAAGCAGAGATACCTTTCTCATCCAGGATTTCTGAGGGTATTTCATGTATTGTTTTATTTGATTTTGCAGTTTGTATGGCTTTTACTATTTCACACTTGTTAATTGAAGGACCTGTTAAGTTGTTGTCTTCCTCAATTGCCCTATGTTCTCTTTCGTCGTTTGCAAATAGTTTCTTAATGTAGTCTTCCCAAATGTCTTTTTTCTGTTGTATATCTATTGCAATTTGGTTTTGTCGATTTACTAACATGGAGGTATTGTAGATATGGCGGTGACGGCTTGTACTGCGACCTTCATAGATCTATTGTACCCCACCCTCCTCCTCCAAGCGTTGGTGTACTTACCCATTTAGAGCGCCTCCTCTAATCCTGATTCCTTAAGGAATTTCAGGATCTGGGCGGGATTCAAGGCCTGCAGCTCCTCTGTGTTCAAGCTGCGAACCCCAAGGTACACCTGTCTCTTGCAGAGTAATGCTACGCAGTCTTTGAGCAGATGTATGGGGGTTTTCTCTGCTGAGCCACAGAATCTGCATCCGTCATCATTCTCTAGGCCTAGGGCCTTGAGATGTTTCCTCAGTCTGCAGTGTCCCGTCAGGAGTCCTGACTTCAGGCAAGCTCTGGTTCTCTTCTGGTTAAAAGATCCCAGCATCACTTTGGATTGCCTTAGCCCTGTAAGTTCTTTCCAGGTTTTCATCCATTTTCCTATTGTTTCTTCATCTACGCTTTTGTCGATGGTGTTCACACTCATGCCGCAAAAGGGTTCCAGACCTATAAAGGGGCTACTGGATCCCTTTTTTTGTTTGCTAGGTGATCGGCTTCTTCGTTTCCGTCTATACCAATGTGTCCTTGTACCCAGTATAGCGTTACTTTATTATCCCTGCCAAGCTTGTTCAGCTTCCCCACACAGTCCCATACCAGTTTGGATCTGATGGTGTATGAGCTAATGGCCTTAATGGCTGCTTGGCTGTCTGACAGGATAGCAATTCGTTTTTTGGGATAATTCCTGTCAAGGTTAAACTGTGCACATCTTTCGATTACGTGTACCTCTGCTTGGAAGATACTTGGGGATGTTCCGATTGATTCGAAGTACCTGGTACGAGGTCCAAACACTCCTGCCCAAGTACCTTCCTTTGTATTCGAACCATCTATATACGACTTGATGGTATTTTGCTCTATGTGGTATGCTGAGGATTCGTCGCTCCAATCGGCTTTACTACTACACATTGCTGTGTAGTTTTTCTCGAAGTGGTATTTGCATACCATTTCGTCTTTTAATTCTTCCAGCCAGGGGATCTTGGCGGCGAGCCTGTTTCGGTCTCTGCTCCCGATTATTTTACCTCTGCCCCTTCCTTCGTTGCTGAACCGTACGCTCGCCGATCTGGCGGCCCTTTCCACCACGCGGTGCAGCGGAGTCAGATGCAGCAGCAGCTCCAATGCTGCTCTCGGACACTACCCCATCGCCTCCATGATGCAGACGCACGCCAGTCTTTGAATCTTCTCAAGCTGTTTCCTCATAGAGGCCAGCTTGATTCTACTTCCCCACGCAACTGCCCCATAAGTGATTGCAGGTCTCACTATCATGGTGTACATCCATCGCAGGATTGTGGGGTTACAACCCCACGTTTTTCCTGCCAGATTTCTGCACACCAATAGAGCGCGTTTGGCTTTACCTACCGCTGGGAGGTAATATGGAGGTATTACTTTTTTGGAAAGTTCCTACTGTCTCCTTTAGTTTTTTATGGAGATTGAAGTCATCATGTAGAGCCTGTAGTTTCTCTACATTCATGGTTCAGCTTTCGTTTTTCGCTGTTCTAATCTTTTCCGTATCTGTTTCTGTATGGTTCATATTTGTTGCTCTGATTCTTAACTTTTCGCCGTTTTTCCATTATTGTAAGAATCTCCTCTGTCATCCATGTTTGTTTTCTGTCGTTTGTTTGTTTGTATGTTTGTATGTTTTATATCCAACTTTGTGTTGTGAGCTGTTTAATCAAATCTCTCTCATTTGGCCCCATATATGGTTTATATCCTCTTGTTCCATATTTTTAGATAAATTGTCCTCGATTTGCCTGCTAATTTATGTTGTTACTGCCGCTTTTATGTCTTGCTGTTTGAGTTTATTAACATCCATCTTCCGCTTAAGAGTTGGTTTGCTAGGTTTTGATAGTTTGGTCTTGATCGGCGCCAGCAGTACTGTGTGGTCAGATAGGAGATCTACTCCTGGGTAGATGCATGCCTTTGTAATAATGTAAGATGAGCCAAACCATTTATTAATTAGTATGAAATCTATTTGATTTCTGATTATATTATGCGGTTGGTCTGCTGGGGATTTCCACGTGTACAGTCTGAGGGCTGGTAGTCGAAACCATGTGTTGCTTACTTGCATATTTTCCTCTTGACAAAATATCAAGAGTCGGTCTCTTCTTTCGTTAAATAATGAATAATTCCTTGCGCAACAGCCCATGACGGGCCAAGGCCTCCTCCCACGGCATACACTTGTGATTGGTGTCTTGATCTTAGACACAAGTGTCGGGGGGGTTTCGTGGCAGATTTTACTGCGATGACTTTGCCAGAGCCATCTACAGGAGAACGGTGTCTTTTTTTCACAATGTCCAGGATGTCCAATGTCCTCCTCTTTCGTTACGTATCCCTAATCCAAAGGGACCCACAAAGTCTTCAAATTTCTCATTCCCTAGCTTTGAGTTAAAATCCCCCATTACTATTTTTGTGTCCTGTTTTTTCGTAAGTTTGAGTAGATCTTTTATCCCAGAGTAAAACGTTTCTATTTCTTCTTCTGCTGCATGGGCCTTTGGAGCGTTCACCAGAATGACATTGAGATTTACGGGCATAACATTGATTTTTAGTAATGCTGTTCTGTCAGAGTAGGGAGTAAAATTGGTTCCTGTCTTGATTATCCGGGTAGTACAGGGAATACCCAGAAGTTGTGCATTTTCCTTAGTCGGACAACCAAGTCTCCAAGTCAACCAAGGTCTATGCCTACTATATCTATGTTAAGCCTTTTTGCTTCTTGGGTTAGGTTTATTAGTTTCCATGCTTCGTATAGGCTTCGTACGTTCTTGGTTCCTATTCTGATTTTGTTTCGTATGTTTGTTCTTGTGGCTTTATTCAAGTCCGTACATACCGGAGATCCGAATGAGGAACTGTTGAGAAACTGAATGTAGTCAAGATATGGTTCTCTTGGGAATGATATTGGAGATGTTTTCAGTTGCCTTTCTCCATTGTACAGTATGTATGCGTGTACTTTCCTTTCCAGATAGCTCTGGTGTTCTGAGCTATATGTCGATCCGTCTCAACTTTGCATCATCAGCGCCGCCGCGTGAAGGCTTGAGTACGGTCATTTGATACCTCTTGGTACCCTGCTGTTCGAAGATGATAGATTTGCAGCTACGGACTGAACCATACTTCCAGCATTCAGGTCCAGCAGAGCACTACTTGGTTCTAGTGGCTCTCGCCCGTAAAGTAAACATCAGGGCTGGTAAACATAGTAAGCATATCATAGGCATGCTTCCGGGTTTTTTTGTAGTTTTTAGTCCGTCCGTCCGTCTCTCCGCAGCTTAGCTCAGAGACTATTAGAAATATAAAGCTGTAATTTGACATGGAGATACATATTAGTCACTCCGACCAAGTGGTAAAATAAAATCTTGAAAAATTTTACTCCTCTACACGTAAATAAGGGACTTTTTTACCCCATTGTGTGGGACATCGTTGGATAGGTCCTTCAAAAATATTACAGATTTGTGAAAACAATATTTCGATTAAGATATCCGCTTGTGAAATATTAAACTTTAAAGTGCTAATTTCTGTTGGAGTCAAGTGTCCCTCCCTCCCACTGCCAGCTAAATGGCTGTTTCTAGATATGTGAAAAAAATCACAATACCAGTATAATAACGCAGTTAAAACGAAAAGTATCACATCTAACAATAAGTAGGCTTTATTAGTTTACGAGTAATAGTCGAGCAACTTATAAAATGTAACAAATCGAGCGGCAGCCGTATAACAGCAAAATATTGTTGGTTATTTTGAACGTCAAACTCGACAACATCAATGCCAGCTGATTAAGTTATTAGTTATGGAATTTTTTAGACATTTGTCTTAAGTCATAAGAGTAAGAATGGCAACTAAGGAACCCTACATTGCGCGTGGCCTGACACACACTTGTCCGTTTTTTTTGTTAGAATACGAATTAAGATACGAATACAAATTACAGGCGGTGGTACGAATTAGAGGCGGTTGGATTAATCCCAAGTTCAAATTCCAGGAGAACGAATATGGAAATCCACCGTCCTCCAATGCATGTCTTTGGCAAGGCCATCAAAGCAATCTTCCAATAAAACCTCCCCTAAAATAGTGGCTCGCCCTCGTTAAAAACTGTAAGGTCATCTACTTGTGCCTAAGATATAGACAGCAAGCACAAGTGTAAGCAGGGGAGGAGTTCAGAAGAACGGAGGAGTTCAGAAGTCCAGTAGGACTGTAGCACCATAGGAAGAAGAATACCAATTAAGATAATTCATTGTAGGTGCTATGTATAGATAAATTAGTAATTGCTTTCTCAGAGAAGTAATATATTGGAAGAACACAATCACAAAAGCAACTTGTTACTTTTGGTTTTATTATACGTATATAGTTTTTGTAATTAAAGTACTTTATAAAATGCTTCACGGGCTACATAAAAGGTCGACGAGGGCTGCATAAAAGGTCGACGCGGGCTGCATGTGGCCCGCGGGCCGCCATATGCCCAGTCCTTATATAGATTATTAGATTGTAAGCTTTGGCATTATCTATTTTTTTTAATTAATATTACCTACAAGTCAGTAACGACAATGAAAAATTAAAATGATTAATTATTCAATAAAGTAAGTATTTATTGTATTAAATAAAGTGTCATTGTTTCATTACATTCTAAACTATTTGTCTTGATTGATTTTTCTAAGCAAATATTATACTCGGTTGTTCGGCTATTTCGTTTTTTTTTAACTTGTTCCAAACTGAAAAATCAATTTTTTTGGTGGTGGATAGGGGAACCGTCAGATCTCACCAACCGGTGAGAGAACTGAAGGGTAGGAGGGAAGTAATATACCTCCCGCGAACCAACAGACATGGCAGAGGGCAGCAGCTCTGACATTACCAGATGAAGGTGGAGATCAAAATGATCGGTACAGCTACATCTTCAGGAGCTCTTCGGCACATATAGCCGAAGCGGCAAGAGTACTGCTATGAGGAAAGCAATGGAAAACTACCTCATAAAGAAATTCCTAGTACAATCAACATGGCTGACAAAACAAACAATGGCGCTCAGTACCGGCAGCTCTTAAATGGGCAGAGGTGCTAAGAATCACCGGGTCAGCTACGAAGATAGGCACATGGAATGTGAGAAGCATGTTTGAAGCAGGGAAGACACACAATGTTGTCCGAGAAATGACTAGACTGGACGCAACTATCTTAGGAATAAGTGAGATAAGATAGATATGAACTGGGAAGTGTAGATTTGGTGACCATACAATATATTATTCAGGCAACACCGTCAAACACCACAGAAACGGTGTTGGAATCATTCTAACAAAGGAAATAAATAGCTCAGTGAAGAACTTTGTACCTCACTCAGACAGAGTCATGCTGCTACAGCTAAAAGCAAGTCCAGTAGATGTAAACATTATACAGGTCTACGCCCCAACAGCAGATAAGAAGGTCGAAGTAATCGAAGACTTTTATGGTCAAATTTCATCAGTCATGAAGTACACAAAAAACAACGAACTGACGATTGTACCAGGTGATTTCAACGCAAAGGTCAGGCAAGGAAAAGTGGACAGCATCGTTGGCCAGCACGGACTCGGAACGAGGAACGAGAAAGGTGACCGCCTTATAGAATTCTGCAAAGAAAATGATCTTATACTTACCAACACCTTCTACAAACTACCCCCTAGGAGACTATATACATGGAAGTCACATACCAAGTGACACACATACCAAGATAGTAAGGAACCAAATCGACTACATCACCATTAAAAAGAGATACCGTAATTCCGTCAAATCCATAAAAACATATCCTGGAGCACACGTAAATTCTGATCACAACCCTTTAATATGTAAACTTAAACTAAAACTAAAGAAAGTATGCAAAATTATACGTACACCAAGGTTGGACATGAGAAGAATAAATGATGACACAGTTAAAGAAAGATTACAGAAATGCTTCGATGAAGGCGTAAATACTATAAAAGAAATATCGGAACCGGAAGGAAAATGGAACGCAATAAAAAAACAAATTTGCAACGCCTCTCAAAGATACTTAAAACAAGTAAAAATAGCCAAACAAGAGTGGATGACAAAAGATATTCTGAACCTAATGGAACAAAGAAAGAAAGTGAAACAAACAGACGGTACCAGTTACCGTGAAATAAACAAAGATATAAGTACCAAAATCAAAGAAGCCAAAGAAGGCTGGCTATCCGCCAAATGCGGCGAAATAGAAAAGCTAGACCGCATCCACGATCACTTCAACGTACATCGGAAAATTAAGGAAATGGTAGGAACGAAAAATAACACAAAAACAACAACAACAACGAGTCTGGCTGATAATAACGGTAAACTGGTCACGGAAACCTCGCACAAACTAGAGGTATGACAGGAATACATTGAAACCCTATTTAACGGCACTTCTCGCTCAGAGCACCCGAATAAGAATAACAACACTACAGAAAGCGGTCCAGAAATCACGAAAGACGAAGTAAAGAAAGCCATATAACTAGCAAAGAATATGCGAACACTGGGAACGATTATCTAGACATCCTAACTGCTCTCTTTAATAATATCTATAACACCGGAAACATGCCAGAGGACTGGTTGCACTCCATATTCGTCACGATACCCAAGAAACCAACTGCAAAGAACTGCGACAAACACAGATTAATAAGCCTAATGAACCACATAGTTAAAACCTTTCTTAAAATCATACATGCTAGAATCTATCAAAAATGCGAAGAATGTCTAGGTGAAAGCCAATTCGGCCTGAGGAACGCACTGGGAACAAGAGAGGCTATTTTTACAGTCCACGTTCTGATTCAGAGATGCAGAGATATGTTTCATAGATTTCTTCAAAGCCTTCGATAATATAATGTACAGCACGATAAAATGATCGTGGTATTACAGGAAACAGGCATACATACAAAAGACACCAGAATAATAGCCAACATGTATTGGAATCAGACAGCGTCTGTAAAAGTAGATGACAACAACTCCGCAAAGATTAACATCCGCAGAGGCGTACGACAGGGATGCGTATTATCTCCGACTCTATTCAACCTGTATTCGGAGAAAATCTTCAAAGCAGCGCTCAAAGACACCAGCGAAGTCATCAAGATGAATGGAGAGGTTATAAACAACATCCGATACGCCGACGATAACATCGTACTTGCTAGCAGTTTGGAAGGCTTACAAGAATTAATGACCAAGATTCACACCACTAGCTCGGAATATGGCCTCAAGCTCAACAAAACCAAAACAAAACACATGCTAATAAACCGAAATGCTTCAAACCCCAGCGTAATGATGTTAGAAGGAGAGATCATCGAACGAGTAGAGAAGTACCCTTACCTGGGAACTATTGTCAACGACAACTGGGAGCACTCCGTAGAGTTGCACTGCAGAATAGAGAAGGCTAGAGCGGCATTTAATAAACTCAAAACAATGCTATGCAGCAGCGACTTGACATTACAACTAATGGTCCGAATGGTCAGGTGTTACGTTTTCTCTGTTCTGTTGTACGGCGCAGAAGCATGGACGCTAACGGAAGCAACAGAAAGAAAGATAGAGGCATTCGAGCTCTGGGTATATAGAAAGCTGCTCCGCATATCTTGGCGGGATCACATTACGAATGAGGTGGTAAAGCAAAGAATAGGCACGCAGAGGCAAGTTCTGGGCACAATCAAGAAGATAAAAACTGGCTATCTTGGCCATATAATGAGAAACCAGAAATACCGCTTACTACAACTGGTTCTGCAAAGAAGAGTGTATGGACACAGAGGACCAGGTAGAAGAAGAAACTCGTGGCAAGAAAACCTGAGGCAGTGGTTCTCGCTCACTTCCACACAACTTTTCAGACAGGCTGTAGATAGAACGGAAATTGCTATGTTGATCGCCAACATCCCGAAGGGATAAGGCACGCAAAGAAGAGGAAGATAACTTGTTTTTACAGATCTCCTTAACCAGCAAAATATTTAGTTCATATGAGTATATTGAAATCACTTGGATCAGTTTTTGCAAGAAAATGTCAGAAGATCTACGAGCATTGAATCTTGATACATCAGAAAGATCTTGCTACTTCAAAAAAAAAAATGAAATTACTTTGCCAAAAAAACAATAAAAGTAGTCTCATTTTCAAACAAATATTTAATCTAGTCATAAATTTGTTCTATTCATTCAGATATATTTCCCTTAAAACTTCTGACAACAGACACTTACTTCTGTTTATTCAATAATATTTTTCTTAAAACATCTGACATCCATTTGTATGTCGTTGCCTTTTATTTATTTTTAAAATATTTCATTACTTTCCTAACAATATTGCTCATACAATTAAAATTTAATCGGAAAAGGGCTCTAAAGCGAAGTAATGAAACCTTTAAAAACATTATATTAATAATTGTTGTTTTAAAATTTATGAAATGTTTTCTCAAATGGATTCGCACCGAACGCGCACAGCCACTGTGTAAATAGAAACTGGAAACATTTCGCATGCTGATTCCATCAGATTTCTTTTCATTTCAAAACATTTAAATATAAATAGACTACAATATATCAACAAATGACTATATAAGAACTATCATGGGCAATCAAAAGACAAGGTACATGAAACTAGAGATTCGATGCTATAAACAGACCAGACTAGACACGAGAATAATAAATTTTGACATATAAAAATATATACACAAAACTGTACAGAAAAGATAGTCTTTTCTATCCACTCTTGTCTGTCTGCGCTTGTCCGTAACGTCTTTTGTATTTAGTCTTTTTAGTTTTGTAGGTCTAGACTTGTATGTCTAGACTTGTCTAACTAGTCGCATCTCTATAGTCGTAGCTCTCTTGAGGGAACTATTCAACTAATGGGTGTTAACTAAAGTCATACAAACTAATGGTAAGGATGGTGCAGTAATAGACTAAATATATAGCTATATTATAAGTCGTATCATTTTTTTTAAACTAGATGATTCGGCGAGAGCTTTTTGCAGTGTAGACAGATTGGAATAAATTTCTTAGTGTATTATTAAATTAAGTATTAAAGTATTCTACTATCGTTGAATTAGAAACAAATATATTGTCAAGTTAGCATTTACAGTGAATAAAAGATTAAACAAAAAGGAAGTTTGCAAATAATATTCCTCGTGATACTGAATAGGACAAGTTTTATTTGTGTGCGAATTTTTTTTGCGAACATAGAAGAGCAGTAAAAATTCACATGAACTTTGCTACACTAGAAACCTGTCTGTTAAATAATAATCGCGAATTCTCTCTCTCTTTTTTCGTACTTCCAGCCAACCCTCCGTTTGCCACTTAACATCATATTGACTATTAGAGAGAGACGGTCTAATGAACTAGAAGAAAAAGAATGTTAGACGCAGCATTCAAATGAATGCAATTTTTGACGGACAAAAAAATAATACACAAACGAGAGCAGAGAAAGAAAAATTCACGATGTATAAAGAACCGGTTGCGTGCAAATACGCCGATGTAGACGAAGGGGATGTAGGATATTGTAAGAGCAGTCACTTGGGGAGAACGCGAAGGTGAAGGGGGATGGGATGCTGTACCTATGACAACTATTCGGAGGATTATGTTTTATATTATATTACGGGGGGTTTCTTTCGAAAGGGTAAAATTCTATTTATTCAAACGCAGACATAGACTTAGACCTAGACAGATACACTGTTTAGGTTTTTTTCTCCACCCTTCCATTCATATTTTAATATTTTGTGGTCAATTTCTACATACACAGAGAAACCTTGAAAATTTATTAATTTTGCCTTTCCTGTTGCCTTCGAACAGAAAATTGATTAAACGTCCAGCAATACAGATACAACTAGACAGACTAGATAAACAATACAAGAAAAACAAGACTTGACAGACAAAACTAAACAGACAAGACTAGACAGACAACACTAGATAGACAAGACTAGACTGGCGAGACTAGGCAGACAAGACAAGACAACAACACTAGACAGACAGGACGAGACAGAAAAGACTAGACAGACAAGTCTAGACAGACACGACTAGACAGCCAAGACTAGACATACAGGATTAGATAGACAATACCAGACAAACAAGACTAGACAGACAAGGCAAGACTAGACAGACAAGACTAAACAGATAAGACTAGACAGACTAGACTAGGCAGACAAGACTAGACAGACACTAGAAAGACAAGACTATACAGACATGACTATACAGATAAAACCAGACGAACAAGACTAAAAAGAGAACACTAGACAAGACTTTTTTGCGGAGAACATCACGGAACCGCCTCTTACTGCAGGATGTTATCCCTCATCGTTTTTAAACTCGGTTTCCGTTTTGCTTTCAATATATCTGTTCTTAGAAGTAATTTTGTCATATTTGTTGTTGATACTACTGTCCCGCATAGCTGATTTGCTATTTTTCGATGGTCTGTCCATTTAATACAGTGTAAAATGGTATGTTCGGTGGAGTCAATGTCCGGGCAGAAACAGCAGATGGGATTATCTATCTTATTACTTTTGTAAAGGTTTCTTCCAAAGACAGCATAATCAATAATGGCCTGGGTGACATAATTATCTACAACTCGCTACTTTCTCTATCTCCACAACCTCACGCACTTTATAAGAGTTTTAGTCCAACCAACATATTCTCCCCATCTCTGCTGCCACTCAGCCATACATTTAACTTTAACAGGAGACTTGGTATTCTTCCCGAGTTGATATTTGTTTACAACCTCCTGGACAATCAGTTCGAGAGGTGGTAGTGAGACTATAGCGATTGCTGGGGCGGTGGAGACGGTTCTATATGCCCATATAACTATGAGTGCAATTTTTCGGTTTAGGGCTTCTAGCTTGTTTCCATAGAAGGATAGTTTGTGCGCCAGCAATCGGGTGCACCATACTGGATAGTTGGAGACACCGCGAGCATTACCATTCGACGTTTTCTTTCGCGCGGTCCCCTTAGGATTATAGTCAGAGCCATCATTTCTCGACTTTCTCGCATTGCTTGATCTTAATGCGGGTAGTCATGCGGGTATTTTTATCCAAGTTTACACCCAGGTTCTTGATTACCGGCTTGCTTGTAATCATGACGCCACCAATAATAATAAGTTTTCTTCTATCCGCAAGAATAACTATTTCTGTCTTAGCACGCTGTCTGGCGCCACTATAAGCCCTAGTTTTGTTAGTTGTTGTTGCATTATTTTCGGAGCGGTCTCTTCCAGTTGAAAGTTATTTCTACCGCAGAAAGTTATTTCTACCACCAGGTCATACACGCTACGGTCTACCGGAGAGGTTAAATGTGCAAGTTTGCCTGCGTAGGTCAACCGTTCGCAAAAAACTGGACAGGTCTATTCCCACACACGCTCCGGTCTACCTGCGCAGATTTGCCTCTCCGGTGGACCTTTGTGTGTATGGCGGGCATAAGGCTTCAACGTAGGTCACAGAAGTAATGTTTCTCCCAAATCGAGTTGAAGTAGAATAGAGCCATGTGGGACACCGCATGTAGTTTCTATTTTTGACCTGCTGTTGGTGATAATGTATCGATTACTGAGCTACGATTGCGTTTCAGGACCGTCTTTACCAAGCATGGGCTAACACCCGCTGTTATTAGCGCCTATATTATAAGCTCACACTGAGCTGAGTTGAACGCGTTTTCTATGTCTGAAGTGAGGAGTACCACGAGCTTTTGGTTCTTGGACGCGTTTTTTCTGATTTGATTCGGTATCTCCATGACTTTGGATAGGGCATCTATCGTAGAACTTTCCGCTCCAAATCCGTTCTGCTTAACGTGTAATATTCATTTGGTTTCTAACTCGTCCTCTAAGCGTGCCTTAACTAGCATTTCTAGCAGTTTACCTGGAGTGTCTAGTATGCAGATAGGACGATGATGTTCTATCAGGCACAAGACGTGCCTGCTTCCAAATATCGGGAAATTATATATACATATCTTCCAGGTCAAAGGTCCTTATTTCTGTTATATCGATAATCACCCAATTGATCTTTCGGTTTATTCGGGAACAGTTTTTCTACCTGATTTATTATCTCTTCCTCGCATATAATAATGTTTGGCCTTTGTTTTAGTTTGCCAGACAAAATTTCAAAAACTTCCAACTGATTGCAGAGATCCTCCCACAACTCTTTCTAGCCTGTGTTACTAGCTATCTTTAGAGTTATGATAGTCGATTCTCGCTGCATGTTTCTATTCATCACTTGCATTTGCTTTATTCCTTATCACCAACACTTTTCCCTTTCGGATGCATGACAGACAAGACTACACAAGCAAGACTAGACAGACAAGGCTAGAGAGACAAGGCTAGACAAACAAGACTAGACAGACTACGCTAGTCCGACAAGACTAGACAAGTACGTCTAGACAGACAAGACTAGAAATACAAGACCGACAAGACTAGGCAGAAAAGACCAGGGAGACAAGACTAGACAGACAAGACTAAACAGACAAGACTAGACAGACAAGACTATATAGACAAGACTAGACAGATAGGACTGGCCCGACAAGACTAGACAGATAAGACTAGACAGACAAAACAAGACACACAAGACTAGACAGACAGGACTTGACAGACAAGACTAGACAGACAAGACTAGACATACAAGACTATACAGACAAGACTGGACAGGCAAGACTAGACAGACAAGACTAGACAGACAAGACTAGACAGACAAGACTAGACAGACAAGACTAGACAGACAAGACTAGACAGAGAAGCCTAGACAGACAAGACTAGACAGACAAGACTAGACAGACAAGACTAGACAGACAAGACAAGACACACAAGATTAGACAGACAGGACTAGACAGACAAGACTAGACAGACAAGACTAGACATACAAGACTAGACAGACAAGACTAGACAGACAAGACTGGACAGGCAAGACTAGACAGACAAGACTAGACAGACAAAACTAGACAGACAAGACTAGACAGATCAGACTAGACAGACAAGACTAGACAGAGAAGACTAGACAGAGAAGACTAGACAGACCAGACTAGACAGACCAGACTAGACAGAAAAGACTAGACAGATAAGACTAGACTTACAAGACTAGACTAAACAGACAAGACTAGACAGACAAGACTAGACAGAGAAGACTAGACAGACCAGACTAGACAGACAAGACTAGACAGATAAGACTAGACAGACTAGACTATACAGGCAATACTAGACAGGCAAGACTAGACAGACAAAACTAGACAGACAAGACTAGACAGATCAGACTAGACAGACAAGACTAGACAGAGAAGACTAGACAGATCAGACTAGACAGACAAGACTAGACAGAGAAGACTAAACAGACCAGACTAGACAGAAAAGACTAGACAGATAAGACTAGACTTACAAGACTAGACTAAACAGACAAGACTAGACAGACAAGACTAGACAGACTAGACTATACAGGCAATACTAGACAGGCAATACTAGACAGACAAGACTACACAGACTAGAGTAGATAGATAAGACTAGGCAGACAAGACTAAACAGATAAGACTGGACAGACAAGACCATACAGGCAAGACTAGACGATTGTTTGTTTCGTCTTAACTCTCTGGCCTTATATAACTAATCTTTTCTGACTAATCCTTGTATTCATAGTGTTATCAGTTTACTCTTATCTGGCTTTCTTGTCTATTTAATATTGTCTGTCAACTCTTGTCTGGCTAGTTTCGCCTTTATATTACCTGTGTTTCGTCTTTGTATTAGACTTGTCTGCTTTGCCTTGTCGTTCCAACGTTATATGGCTTCATTTGGTCTACTATATTTAATAAATAATAAATATGCGATTGTAATTAAAATTTAATTTGTAAAATAAATGAATTTCAATAACAATGACGAAATTTGAAATGAAATGTGGATTAATATTAAAATAAAATTATAAAATAAATCCCCGAAAACAAATATCCCGTACAAATACTAGCAGACTGAATAATTCACAAATGATTATATTAAAAATTAGTTTTATCATTTTCCATATGAAAATCAAATAAAGTTCTCCAAAAGCAAAACAACAACTAAATATTTAATATCCAATTAAATCCGAATTCAATCAAACATTAAATGTTTTTATTTTAGTTGCATTGAATTGCGTTTTGTTGCAGAACGAAATAATACAATGTGCATTATTTACACTGGTTCGTAAAATTTTATGTAATTGTTGCGTAAAAAATAGAATATTAATAAATAATAGCCCATTATGTTTCGTTTTCCGCAGAAAAAAAAACGTTGCGGAAACAATGCAATTATTTCATTTTCAAATCGCGTCCTGTGATCCGTGCGATTTAGCAAATAAAATAATAAATAGCTAATTGTTGTTAGGTACAGATGCATCGATTTGTTTCATATCCATGCTATTACTATTAATTTTTTATCGTCGAAAAAATAATAAATTTTCAAGGTGATACAGTTTTTTTTTTATCGCATTTTATTCTATTTATTTTTTTGCATGGGAAAGTGACGGTGTCTAATCTTGGTCTCGTAAGTAAATTAATCTTTGTAATATATTTTTTTTTGTTTGCTGATGGCACGTTATCAATCTAATCAGGATTTCAAAATTTTTGTTAAACTGTTTAACTGTTAAAAGTTAATATTTAGAGTTTCATGTTGTCGCTAGGTCTGGGAAAACTGAAATAAAAACGTTTATCTATTTGACGGGCTTTTCATTATGGGAGATTTAAATTAAAATAAAATAATAGTAGTTTAAGAAAGCGGCACAATTACTCCAACACGTATCTAAAAAAAGACTTCTTCGATACCTTCTCGAATACCTTCTACCGCTCGAAGAAGTCTTTTTTTTTCAAAGTATAGTATAGTATTGGGGTTCATAACCCAGACTATCATTTGGTTTGACATACTTATCAATGGAAAACTACAATACTACAATGGTTTATAACAGACATCAAGTGTATGAGAAAAAATTGTGGAAATTTGTAATATTGGTAGAAATTATCAAGTTCGGAGACACCTGAACAAGCTGGAACAAATATCTTAGTTTCTCAAAATATATCACAGGGGGTAGGGGGTTAACTCAGGAACCCCTTCTTCCACCATGGTCTTCAATTGTGTTTATATTTTCAAGCAGAAATGATTGCATCATGTTGTGAATATCACGACACACAGCTTTAGACTATTTATATTTAGTGCAAAACTTATTTTATTTATACTATCTGGATTTAGTTGGACTGTTTTAGTTAATCAAGCTTTAAGAGTTAATTTTATATAATTATCACAACGACTAATGTTATTTATGAATTAGGTAGTAATTGTCGCAACTATCCTCCTTCAGTAAACTAATCTATTAACTAACTATAGTTATTCATTATAACATTAGTTCTTACCTAACGAGTTTATACAAACTAAATATCCTTTTGTCTAATAATTTTGATGTGTTTAGTCTTATTTTGATGGAATTCCCAAATATCTTCTATTAGTTTCAAACAAATTAAACTTTCTTTACTATCAAATTGATATATGTCTCTAGCACTAAACACTAATAATCATCATTAATATAATTCCAAAAGCATTCCTTGCGGAACATAAACCTTGACCATCGGCAAGAGCTTTCCATCTGACCCTCTTGATTGCAAGTTGCTTAACTTCCGTCCACGTTTTTCCTGCATCTTCCGCCTCTTTTCTGACTGTTCTTCGCCAAGTTGTTTTTGCCCTACCACGTTTACGGCTGCCTTGTGGATTCCAGTCGAAGGCCATTCGAGCGATGTTGTTGTTATCCCGCCGCAGAGTCTGCCCTATCCATTTCCACTTTCTTTCTCACTTTCAATTCGTCGTTAGAAATTATGTTTGGTTTGAAAATTGTTAATTGAAAAACCAGGATACGTCTTAGACATTTGTTAACGAAAGCTTGGAAAGCTGGTGAGTTAGCTGTTTTGTCACCTTCCACGTTTCACATCCATACAGCAGGACTGGTTTAACGTTGGTATTCGAAATTCTAAGCTTGGTGTTTTTGCTATATCTGGTAGATTGCCATACGGGGCGTAGGCGTGCAAATGCGGCACCCGCTTTTCGTACTAGAATATCTTTTTCAGTGCCGCCACCCACTTTCATCATCAGTGCTACCTAGGTAGGTAAAGTAGTCCACCCTTTCGATCAACGCTTCGTGGATTGACATGGGTTGCTGGTTGAAGTAATTTATCCTTACATCCTTCGTTTTAAGGTAGTTAATTTCTGGCCAATTTCGCTTGCTGCGCTCTTGAGTTTCTCCAGCTTCTCCTGCTGCCTAGTTTGCCCTTATGTAAGACTTTGAATACAGCGCCGGTGTAAAGCGCTTTGGTCACATTTATGAGTTTTTGGGGGATCCCACTCTTTTCCATTATATTCCAGGAAGCCTGGTGTTTCAGTGTGTCAAAGGCTTGTTTTTAACGAATGTTAGGTACAAAGTAGGGTTTTTTAATATCCTCACTTTTTCAAAACCGCGGTTTTCGGTTTTTTAAAATTAAAAACAGCGGTTTCGGTTTCGGGTTCGGTTTTTAAGAACTTTTGGTGGTAGTGCCTGATATTTAAACGAGATCTTAGTTTTGTATAAAATTTGCCGCTAAGGGAAAATGATCTATCGGAGTAGGTGGATGTAGCATTCATTGTAGAGAGTGCTTGAAACAAAATATTTAATCTTTTTGTTTTCTCAGAAGTTTTGTTATATTTATCAAACTCCTTTTCGTAGAATTGGGATAGCGATTTGTTTGCATATAAGTATTTTTATTTAATTTTTCTTGAATAGCTTTTTGTACTTCGTCTTGCAAGGAATAGTTTAGATTGGTCACTTCTTCTAATTTGCGGAACATTCACCTTCGACTTCAATCCTATTGTTGTCTGGATAAAGTCGTTCAGAAATATTTTCCGCCAATATTAAAACAGACTTTGTTGGAACGTTCGAAGGATCTTGTAAGCATCTAGCCATTTCTAATAATTCAAGATTTTCACGGGTCTTCTAACGTTCCATGATATTTTTTATTGAAGCTTTGCTTAAATCAGAACCAACTAATTTCTCTTCCAAGAATCCTATTACACCTTATACCGTAAATATGTTAGAATCATCGCTGCTTAATGTTGTTACTGCTACGCTTACTGGAGATAAGGTTTCATAGCAATTGAAAATTGACATTTTCAATAAAATGCACTGAATTTAAATCTGTTAGAATCTGTAATATTACGACTTTTAGAAGAATCAATTTTTCTTATATTGGTTCAATAGAAAATAGACCACCTTGTCTTGATGCCCATTGCTAATTCAATTTCCTTTTCAAAAACATTTAAATTACTTTTAATTTCAGCATCTTCTTCGACGTAATACTCATTATCCATATCTTCCTTGTGTGATTTTTCAGGAAATAAATCTTCACTGCTGCAGTTGTTTTCTACTTTATATGATTTCTTGTAAAAAGTGTCGCACACAGCCAGATGAATTGTATAGTTAATGCAAATTTTTGGTTCAGCAGGACAATCTGTACCATTTTTTTAATTACCCGGGCATCGTCATGTGTAGTATCTTAGTCAATAATAATCCCACGACAATAAATCCCAGACTCAATCAAACTTTGAGGCTTTTGCGATCAGAAATTGAAAACCGCTTTGAAATCGCTCGATAACTAACGCCGCGACGGCCCGTCAAAGTTAGATCTACCGATGATTGGTTGCATTTGTTTTTTTCAAAATTTCGCAGCTGCCGCAACAAATTGAATGTTTTGTTAGAGTAAAACGTTGTAGGAAAGCGAGACTGAAAACCGCGTTGCGAAATCTTGGAGAGCGGCGTCGCGACGCCACCGCAAAGTTCAATTTCCTAATGCGGCTGCTGTTTTTTTCGCCTTAGTTTTAGTAATTTTCAAGCTAGCGAAACAAGTATGACGTTTTGTTGAAGGGAAAGCTTGTCAGGAAGCGGTAGTGAAAACCGTGTTGCAAAAACTTTGATAGCGGCGTCGCGACGTCGCCGCATAGTTCAACTTGCAAATCTAGGTCGAATTTCGGGAACTCGCGGTGATTTTTCTGCTGTAGTTTTCGCAATTTTGCAGATAGCGAAACAAATTTGATGTTTTGGTGAAGGGAAAGACTGGTAAAGCGCGACTAAAAACCGCATTGCGAAATTTTTGACAACGGCGTCGCGAGGTCACCGCGAACTTCGACTTTCTAATCCAAGTCACACACAATATCATTTCTGAAACTTAGACTAAATGAATCTAAATGTTTTCCAACACTTATTACGATATTATTTGCAGAACAAGTTCCTTCAATTCGCAGAAAGTCTAAATTGCAATAAAATTTGTTTTCTCCATGAATATTAATGTTTAAGTATTTTCGGCGTCCACTAATAAACTAGTCCACTAATCTAGCGTAGTATTAATGTTTTGTCTATTTGCTTTTAATTCTTGAAACTTTAAAATCATCAACACCTGAAGAAAATTTTGGCAAGATTTGGTTGGGAAACCGGCCGTTGGGAAACCGGTATTGCTTTCCGAATAAATGCAGGTTTCGAAATTGCTCGAACACATATACCATCGATGGTTGCCATTTTTGCAACAAGAGTTTTCAATGTTTGAGAGCACTAATTCAATGTACTTTATTTTTATTTATTTTTAGATAAAACCGAAAACCGCGATTTTTTTTTTGTGACGGTTATGCGGTTTCGGTTTTTGCACAGAAAACCGCGGTTTTGCGTTTCGGATATATCCGAACCAGAAACCCTAGTACAAAGGGGTTTGGAATTCATTTGGCTGCTCTATTATGATCCTCAATGTGTTAATGTGGTCGGTACACTCGCGGTTTAGACGAAACCATTTTTAATAATGTTTAATAGGGTTATTCCACGCCAGTTTTCGCGTTCAGTCACATCTCCCTTCTTTGGTAGTTTAATAATTAGTTCCTACTTAATTCATGTTGTAAACTGCTCCTCTTCTCAAACCTTGGTAATTAATTGGGTGCAGTATGTTGGCAATTTCAGCAGGAAATTGTTTAAATAATTTTGTTGCAATATTGTCTGTACCCGCCGCTTTCCTTCAGGTGTCGGATCGCCGTTAGTATTTCCCTCTTGCTTGGGATCTTACAGTCAATCATCACGATGTTTGGGATATTTCCTTCGTTTGTACCTGCTTTTGGTACTACTTCTTCAGTTGGTAGGGCTTCTAGTTTTTCAGCAAAATGTTCATACCATCGATTTAGTTGTTCTTCGACAGTTGTATGGTTTTCTCCTGAAACATTATTAATATGGACACTAAAAATAGAGTAATACGGTAAAGTATTAATCAGTATTGATCAAGAATAGAAACTTAAATGAGATCTGATATATAAGCTTAATTATTTAAACACAAATTACTTCAAATATTTATATACTCGTAAAATAGAGGAATCTTAAAGAATTTTTATATATATATGTTTATATATATATATATATATATATATATATATATATATATATATATATATATATATATATATATATATGTTTGAACCA
Source organism: Phosphuga atrata (assembly GCA_944588485.1). Taxonomy (NCBI): domain Eukaryota; kingdom Metazoa; phylum Arthropoda; class Insecta; order Coleoptera; family Silphidae; genus Phosphuga; species Phosphuga atrata. The sequence goes on from OX155893.1 coordinate 41,774,580, forward strand.
GGGGTGCGAAATTTATTTGAGAAATGGTCTATAAAATTTCTACAAATCAGACTGGGTGGTAATAAATATATCTGATTTGTTTTAAGCTCTTATTTCAAATACAATTTATCTGATCAAATATCTCTATTTAAAATAAAACTAGTTTTCGAGATTTGTAGTAAGAAATTAATAAATATATTCAACGAAAATATAGATAATATACTAGACTAGCGAGACAAAGATTAGTATATCTAATTTAGACAACTAGTATGTTTTAATTGTATTAGTCTCCCTATAATAAATAGTCTCTCCAATTCAGGTTAGATGGTAAAGTCTTTAGTTGTGTCTACTATAGTTATAGATATCTCTAATATTTTATATAGATTGGTTTAACAATTCAATCAAAATATACGCTTTGGCTTGTACAAAATCAACCCGCGCGTCGTAGGTTGTCGAGCAGTGTTCAATTTAGTCTTGACCTACTAACCAAATATTCTTTAAAGACTATGATAATAGTCTATATTTTATTAAGAAATAATATAAATATATCTTTATGTATTCTTCATGTTTTGTAACACTTCAATACTTTTATGAATATTTATATTATACTCTTGTGAATATTTATATTATATTTATATTATACTTTTTTGAATATTTATATATGAATATTTAAAGTTATATTATCAAATTTGATATTTTAAATATTAAATAATGTAAAAATGTAAAAAAATTGTGTGTCTGTTAAAAGAGTTCTGTAAGTTAAGTTGTGTTGAAAAGTTCTTGTGAACGATTTTGCAATACGTTATTAATGAGCTGGTCTAAAAAATGCATTTGTCTGTGCACGAAAGCTGAATATGAACGAATTCGAACGCGAAAAAAAAACGCACTAAAACTTTCGATTCATCTGGTTGGTCAAATTGTTGACTGGTTTCACCTTTCTTCCCATGTATAGATGCAATCTGTACAAACTTTTGTATAACTCACTCGGTTCGGACACCTTTAGATAAAATTTCTCCGAATGATTAACGAGAAACGCATCAAGAGATTACATTAAAAATCAATCGACTCTACAAAAAATAATAATAATCGAACTGAACAAATTCTATCACGATTTATAGAAAATATTTTCTCGCAAATTTTAAATATTTTATTTAGTTTTAAACAGCATATATTACAAATATTTAAATTGGAATTAGTGACATAGTTCCTTCTGCAAAAACCTCTATTGTTAAAATTTGAAATAATCGATTTTTTTAACTAAAATATGTAAATGCAAAATGTTAAACAATATTTTCAACAATATGAAAAAAAAACTTCTGCTGAATAAACAAACTAAACTAAATCTGCAAGAATTGCAAAAAAAATAAAATCCAAGGTCCTTCCTTGTCTACTCCGGCTACTTTATATTTCATTCCTAATTTTTCACATTTGTCCCAACTTTCTTTCAAATTTTCAATTTTCGTTAATATCACGTATTATTTTCAATTCAAGTAATAACTAGTATAATAGAAAATAGACTTAGCCCTAGTCTATCTAGATTTGTAGGTTTCGGTGGTGACTTGTACTGCGACCTTTTACTGCGATATTTTGTATATAGATTTCTGCTACCGCTTGTTTTACCTCTACCTATTCCTTCCTTACTAAAACCTACAATTCCGGAACTGACGGCCCTCTGCAAGACTAGGTGCAACGGAGTCAGGACCCCGCGTTGCCCTCGCGTTGCAGACACACGCCAGTCTTTGAATTGACCCACCGCAACTGCCCCGTAAGTGATCACAGGTCTCACTATCATGGTGTACATCCATCGCAGGATTGTGGCCAATCCAATATTGCCTGTTGTATTGCCTACAGGCTGGTTTATATTACCAATTTAGATTGTAGATATAGATTTAAATTATGGTGGTCACTTAATGTACTGCGCCCTTTACTAGACTAATATTTCCAATATTACCAGCCTTATATTGCTGTATAATATTACCGGCAGAGACCAATTCTCCGTATATGTGCATATAGGCATTATCTATATTTGTCTCGTTTTGTTTTTCTAATCTGCCTAGTTTAATCCCTATAGCCCCAATATTCTTCGTCTAGTAAGATAAGGCTAGTAAGATGACTAGACAAAGAATATTTATTTCAATATAAGTCCATTTTAGTCATTCTCATCTATTAAATTCAATGTTCTTTTACCTAATTATTCATCTTTTCCTGCCAGTTTAGTCTTCCTTGTTTAGTTTGGTCTTCCTTGTCTATTTTAGTCTCCCTTGCCTAGTTTAGTGTTCACTGCCCAATTAGACTTCTTCATATGTGCAAATATTTAAAAATATTTCATCTGAAGATTCTTGATTTTCAATAAAATCTCACAAATTTTGCAAATATATGCCTTCAAGTATATTTTTGCAAAACACTCTATATAGAGTTGTCCTTTCTTTCTTTCACTGGTAGTACAGTCCAAAGCAGGACCTGAACCGCCTCCCTCTGCATACACTTGTGTTTTGATGTCTTGATCTTACACAAGTATAGGGAGCCCATATAATGTTTATCGTGGATATTGAAAATCCACGCTTAAAATAGATACCCAAAATTAGGGGAGGTTTTCGTGGCAGATTTTAACTGTGATGACTTTGCCAGAGCCATTCACAGGAGAACGGTGGCGTATGTTTGTTCCGGGATTTGAACCGGGGACCTATGGCTTGGTAGTACCTTAACACCTTAGTTACTAGGGCACCACCACATACTTGAAATTTGAACAAACTGAATGATTTCAGCAAAACATCGTTCAGCTGAAGAATCAGAAAATTCGCAAAGCAAAAATTGCGGATCACAATGTTGTAACCATTTAAAACTTGAGAGCTTTATGAGAGCAATTTGTATGAGAGATATTTGTGATATATTTGAATTTAGTTTTTTGAATTTTGTTGCTATTTTTTTGTATCAGATTTAATTTTTCAATAGTTTGGCAAGGAAAAATGTTATGTCTTTATAGAATTTTAACAAATTAAAGAACAAACTTTAGTCTCAACAAACTTTATTCCAAAAATCTCAGAGCTGAAGATTCTTTAATTAATTTGAAGGGATTTGTTAATATTTTATAGAAAAACTTATTTCGAATAACTTTTTGACCATTGTGAAAACAAATGTGAAGAACAAACATTTATCGTTAAGAATTGGAATTTTTGGAATATTTTAGATTTTAGCAGAAAATCTTTCACCCGAAAATTTTATTTTTGAATTCATTAATAACAAATCTGCAATAATATGAAATTTTGAATAATTTGAGGAACTTTTTTTGTTTTGCATTTCTTTGTTATTATCAAGTAGAAGTAAATTATATAAAGAATCTTCAGATGAAATATATTTAAATAATTGCACATATGAGGAAGCCTAATTGGGCAATGAAGACTAAACTAGGCAAGGGACACTAAAATAGAAAGGGAAGACCAAACTAATCAAGGAAGACAAAACTGGCAGGAAAAGATAAATAATTAGATAAACAAAATAACATTGATTTTAATAGATGAGAAAGACTAAAATAGACTCATATTGAAATAAATATTATCCTCGCTATTTTTTAAATATTTTTTGGAAACAAACTGAGGCCATTTGCAATTTGGACAAATTTGAGGAATAGGCTTTCTGCTTTAGGCTATATATCGTTAGGTAGATGTATATTTGTAGATTTCGGGAAAGACTTGTACTGCGATCTAGATCTATTGTATCCCCCTTCCTCTAATCGTTGGAATAATTACCCATTTAGAGGGCCTATTCTACTCATGATTCCTGTAGGAATTTCAGGAGCTGTGTGGAATGCACAAACTCCTAATATACATAAACTCCTCTGCGTTCCTATAGGCCATAGGCCTCAAGGTACATTTTTCTCTTGCGGAGTAGAGCTCCGCAGTCTTTGACCAGATGTATTGGGGTTTCCTCTGATGAGCTGCAGAATCTGCATATGTCATCTTCCTCTACGCCTAGGGCCTTGAGGTGTTTCTCTAAGTCTGCAGTATCATATCAGGACTCCTGGCAGAATTCTAAGCTTGTTCCTGTTTAGTTTCAAACAAGCTTATGTACTTTTTTGGTTAAAAGATCCAAGTATTGCTTTGGATTGTCTTAGCCCTGGAAGTTCCTTCCAGGTTTTCAACCATTGCTCTCTTATTTCTTCATCTAAACTTTTGTGGAGGGTGTTCATACTCATACAGCCTGGTTCTATATCCCTACACAACTGCCATCGTTGGTAGCAGCAGAATTTAAAAAAAATATTTGGGGGAATGCAAACTTCTCTGGTTTAGGGTTTTACTGTTGATATTTTTGAGTTTGCATCATCGGTCTCATCCAAAAATATTTGCAAACAATAGTGGTGTTACCATTTTAAATTAGGACAAATATTAGTTAAATTCGAACGTTCAATTGAACACATTGATGCAAACTCAAAAATATCAACAGTGAAAAACTAACCCAAAGAAGTTTGCATTCCCCCAAACATTTTTTTTTAAATTCTGCTGCTACCAACGATGACAGTTTCGTAGGGACGTAGAACGAAGCTGTATGAGTATGCACACCATCCACAAAAGTTTAGATGAAGAAATAAAAGAACAATGGTTGAAAACGTGCAAGGAACTTCCAGGGCTAAGGCAATCCAAAGTAATACTTGAATCTTTTAACCAGAAAAGTACAAAAACTTGCTTCAAACTAAACAGGAACAAGCTTAGAATTCTGCCAGGAGTCCTGACAGGTTTTTTTTGACAAAAAGCCTGACAGGCTTAGAGAAACACCTCAAGGCAAAATCAAAGATTTTGTGTCCATTGATTTTACTTTTGTAATTACTTTGTTTTTTTGCAAACTATGTAAAAAAAAAACGTAGAGTTGAAGTTTCTTGAAATAACTTTGAACCAAATTATCTAAATGTTGATAAGCAAATTAGCTAATAAAAAAGTTATGAGCACTGGATATTGGGACAAATGTATAGAATGAACTCTATGAATTCTTGCATGCTACATTGAGTTATTTGCCGACGACATAAACATTTTCAAAGTAATTGCAAATCCTGATGATGAAGGCAACTTCACAGTGATTTCCTCTTTTTGGTTTAGTAGTGTAGTAAAAACTAATGGTATTAAATAGGGATAAATGCTTAGCAATTTTATTTGGAAATTATATCCTTTTGTACCGTACTATCTGGTGGATAATATAGCTCTCAAAGTGACTTCAGGGAATAGTTCTTGATAGCAAATTGTCTTTTACTCATCACTATAAATACATAATCACTAAAGCAAACAAAGTCTTAGGATGTGTGAAAAGATATGGCTATGAAGGCCACAATGTTCGCACACTAACTGTCTTATATGTGACATTTGTTAGATCAATTCTAGAATATGGTTGTATGGTCTGTACGCCCGTTTATACAACTCATATTGAGAGAATTGAAGCTATTCAAAATAAATTTGTAAGATCGGGCAAATATAAGCTACAAATTAGTGTTAGACTCCACTAGTTTATGCAAATGTAATCTTGGCTTGACTGACAATGAGCTAAAGATGCGCAGAAAATATTTATTTAAACTTTTAAACAATGTGTGGTGCTCCTAGTCTTGTCAATGAGTTTTCTGCCAACGAGTCAAACTTTTTCTGCCTTATTATCGTACAGGGGATGCCCCCTTAATTAATATCGATCAGTATTATTTTGCTTTATTATCGCCATTTCATTCAGCTGTGGCAGCTTGTAACAGTGTTTGTAGGGATTTGGACTTCTTTGGCGTGCGGTTCTCAACTTTTAGATCTAGAGCACTTGTCCTCCTCGGTGGTGTAGTTGACAACATACCCGCCTTTCAATGCGGGAGACCCGGGTTCGAATCCTGGTCGGCGAGACAACAACTAAGGCGGTTTCCACCAACCGTCCGGGCTGCCCACCTTGAATGAATGCAAAATATGCGATACCGGGGTGGCGCATACTAAAAGCCAAGGTGGAATAGGGGGTTTAGTGAGAGCTTCCCCCGAACCACTTTTAAACAAAAAGATCTAGAGCACTTACACTTACACTTGTTTTCAAGTTAAATCTTGTCTTGCATATTTATAAGTATGTCTGGGTTTTTTTTTTCCTAACTAGCATTATTAAATTATTATGATTATAATTATTATGAATTTGGTTTTAGCTATTTTTGAAATATCTTCTGTTTCTCCAAAATTATTTTATAACTGAAGAAGCTTCTTTGCCTACTTGATTTAATTATGAACAGGTTTAACGACATATTAAAAAAAAAACTTTAAGAAGATTTGAACTTATGAATAAACCAACTTTTAAATAAATCGATTTTCAAATTATGATAATAATGATTTATTGATCAATTAAAATTAATATCTACTTCAAGAATAAACTTTCTTGTTACGAATTTCACTGTTGAAATATATATATAAGAAATTTCAGAAAACGTTTTTCTTTTATTTGGAGATTCTTGATTTAATTTTCAAACAAACTTACTAAAACTTTGCAAAAAATATTTGGCTATATCAATGTTAGAACCTTTTAAATTTTTGCAAAAACTTGAAAAATAATTTTCTTGAATTGCGTTTTAGGTATGTTTGGTTTCAGCTGTTTCGGGAAATTTCTATAAACAAATTCTAAAACAAAAAAAAACATTTCACAGCGTCTGAATTTTTAAAATTACATAAAAACTAGTGAGGATATTAAATTCAACCACATCCAGATTCCTAGCAAAATTTGACACAAATCACCAAAAATGTACCCTTTCTAAATTCGCTGCCCAAAAACCAAAAGAAATTTTTAATTTTATTAATAAAAATCATTGATTTAAACAAAAAATCCTCAAGTGCTTGATATGACTTGATACGAATCCTTGGGATTGCTGATCTAATCTTATCTATCTAATCCAGTATTTTGTCTATCTAATGTTAGACATTAAAGTTTAGTAAATATAACACAATTTGTAAAAATAAATAATTTATTTTAAAACCATTTATCATTTTCAGCAAATTCACAGCTTCTATTAAAAGAAAATCGTTTAAAAAAAAACACGAAAATACCTGCAACTGATCTGTCAGAAATCTGTCAGACATTCGATGAATTTATTCATTGCTTAAATTCCGCTTTGCTCAAACACCGGCTGGGGGAGGAAGAGCAAAAAAAAACACATTTAAAATTATAAAAAAAATCCACCCGAATGTATGAAACATTTGATATGGAAATACATAAATCAATAATCGTTTTAATTGTATTTTTCGTTGCGCCATAATTTCCACACGCCTAACCCACTTTTTACATTCTCCCCTTTGCAAACACATAAAAATTATATACACCAGCCCTCTCCACACACAATCCGATGAAATATTTTACAAAATATATATTTAGAAAAAAAAACATCGGGTAAAACGGCTTAATTACAATAAAAATTACGACTATAAGGCAGCATTCTGTTTTGTTTGGTATTAATTTTTAATAATACGGAGATCGCATAGTAATATCGTTTCGGCACATGTCGATATTCGTTTCGTACTTCAAAGTCGTGCCAAAGACATTTTAAAGTAAGATCGACTTGTTAACTCTTAAGTAATTAAATTTGATTTAATAATGTCGGAACACAGCCTGAATATATAAATATATTCAACCTTTGCACGAAAGTGGACTGAAAGCTATAAAATAACTGGCAAATTTCACATGAGATTTGTTTTTGGTAGTCCTAAAAAGACTCATTAGCTTTATAGAGCTCCGGAAAGGTTGAATATATTTATATATTCAGGCTGTGTTCCGACTTTATTAAGTTTATATGATTATCTATGAAGTAGCACGGTTTTACCAATTCTAAATTAAATTTAATATATTTTTTGTTGCAATTTATGGTGAAATGGCAGGACAAATAGCAAAAAACATTTGCGATGTTTATCCAAATGCATTAGACTGACTGGACTGACTTGGGCTGCCTTTGGCAAGCTGAGACACGTATGAAAAACAGACATACCGATGTGCCTAAAAAGAAAGGTGTTCGGTGCGTTCTCCCGGTATTTATATTTGGAAACACTAACGTTACACAGAGAACTGTTTATAAAATCAGAATAAATCAACGAGCCATGGATAGGTTCATGTTAGGAATAACATTGCGAGACAAAATGAAGAACTAGGCAGAAGAACAAAAGTTACGGATGCAATTGAAACAGTCACACACCTAAAATGGAACTGGGCTGGTCACGTCGGAAGAATGTCGGACAACAGATGGACGAAGAGAATACTAGAATAGCGCCCCAGAGACACAGCACATAGAAACAGAGGACGACCACCGACCCGATGGACGGACGATTAAAGAAGGATTTCCCCGAATTGGATCCAAGATGCCCAAGACCGAGCAAGATGGTCTAGGTTAAGAGAGGCTTATGTCCAGCAATGGACGAGACAAGCCGCAATGATGATGATGATGATGATTAGACGTTCGTAAATGCCACAGGTGACTTTCTAAGTTCAAATCCTGTAATTTTGATCTTTCCGACTCGTATCGATCAGGAAGACCAACAACTTTGGACAATGACATGTTAACGGCGGAAGTGGAAGCTGATCCGTGTCAGACAATCAATGGGCTGTCACACACTCTTAACCAAACTTGGTCGACCATCTAAAAACATTTTCAGGAAATTGGCAAAGTAGGCAGAGCAGGTGCTTGAGTCCTGCATAATCTGTCCGGAGAAAACAAACCTAACCGATCCACAACATGCAACTTATTGCTTTAGTGGCACAATATCGAAGCATTTTTTGATAAAGACCAACAGCTTCAGTTAATGACATGTTGCGCGGAAGTATAAACGCGGAAGTGGAAGAAAATCTTTGTTGAACAATCGAGGAGCTACCAAACACTCTTAACCAACCTTGGTCAACCATCCAAGAACATTTTCAGCAGATTGGGAAACTAAGTAGAGCAGGTGTTTGGATCCTGAATAACCTGTCCGAAGAAAACAAAGCTAATCGATCTATCTTATGCACAATACAGAAGCATTTTTTGATCGCTTGATCACAGAAGATGATAATTAGGTCCTCTATGGTAATTCAAACCGCAAAAGGCAACGACTCTCTCTGAATGAATTGCCACTCAGTACAGCTAAGCCATGTTTACATCCCAAAAAGGCGCTTTTGTGTGTTTGGTAGAGTATTCGTGGGGTCATTTATTTTGAAGTGCTAAAACCTGGATAAACTGTGAACGCAGACTTTTACTGTGAAAATGCGTTGTTCTGCAACACGATAATGCAAGACCGCACTGCGTAAGACGAACCCTGGCAAAAAACAATTAGTTGGTGAAGGAGGGGTTGCACCCACTATACTCGCCCGATATTGCGCCATCGGATTTCCATTTATTCCGATCGCTACACGATTTTTTATTAGCTCATTTTTAAGCGGCAAGAAAATTTGGATGGTTCAAGATGCCATCTCCAGTATTATGCATAAAAACCAATTGATTTTTATCGATTCGGCATTGAAAATTTGTAAACTAGATGGCAAAAGGTTGTTGATAGCGCATGATTGATTTAAAATAAAAAGTTATTAAAAACGTATCTGTTTGGATTTAATGGTAAAAAGGACATTAGTTTCCGGTACACCGGATATATACATTTATATATAAAATGTATATATAGATTTCATTGTAATTTTTTTAAGGATTTTGTTTTAAGGAGAATTTGACAACAAATTTCATCTAAAAAATATTAAAACCTTAAAATTCCAGTATTGCCTACTTTTTCTTATTTATTTTAATTATTCATTTAAATATGTTTTTTATTTATTCTTTCTACGAATAAAACCAATAAAACATATTTTTTTTCATTTTATCAGTCGTGAATGACATATGTTGACCCCATTGTAAAATATGTATAATTTGCACCAGTTTCGCATAATCACAGCAATTTGCAAATTTCTTTTAGCAAACAAACATAAAATCTATATACAAAATTAAAATCATTCCCTTTTCCGCCAACAAATTACAATAATGCAATTCGGATCCACCTATAGATTTCACATTTTCATACACAGCCAAACCGAAATACCAGACATTTTTTTCTCATATTATTATCTGCTCTTATGTAATTTGCCTCTTCCTTTTTTATACATCAACTTACTCTCCTCCGTCTCTCGATGTTCTTGTCGTACTCTCTACTATTGTTCCTAATCCGCCACCGGCTATCCACCGACAGTTTGCAAAATCCTTTGTAACAAAAAAAGAATAAATATATGTTTATAATAAAATATCGTAACAGGATTAATGTTGGGAAAGTCTTCGGGATCCGTTTTTTCCTTGCGATGAAAGAAAAAACGTGACGTAAACATTGCGCCTTAGGATCGTCAGCCTTTTTCTTAGTATTCTCATTAAAATAATTCAATTTTAACATATAAATAAACCCTTAGATAATGCAGAGACTTGATATTAAATTAACTATTAGGGTTCCACCAAAGCAGACAAGGGAGGTAAAGAAAGCAATAATAGACGAATGCTTTTATATTAAGTGACATCAATAGCGAATGTCAGCGGTTCTCAACTTGTGGTACAAATTCAACTGGGTTGTACTTACTTTTCGGTTTTACTGCTTCTACCATTCATGCGCCAGACATACAAGACTGTATACACAATACTAAACAGAAATAATACTAGAGTTTTCTTGACAGAAAACATTAAACAGACAAAACTATACAGACAATCCTGGGTGATTATAGAGAAGACTAAACATAGAAGACTAGAAAAGCAAACCAGGACATGGAAACTAAACAGAAAAGCCTACACATATATAACTAGACAAACGAGACCAGATTAACAAAACTAGACAGCCTAGACTAGACAGACTAGACAGACAAGACACGGGGTCGTAGCAAGCACCTTTGTTGGCTTGAGTAAGAGCTCTCCCTGGAACCTGTACATCCCGGGGCTGCTCTTTGCATAACATGAGGATGGTGTGTCTCAAATTATAGTGTTTCAGTAATTATATTGCCTAACATCCCTTTTCCAGATCCATCCCCCATCCCCATCCCATGGTGATTAGGGGTTCAGAAACTTCTCATCGTATGTCCGCATGACCCGCTCGTCTTCTTCCTTTGTTTTTAATTTCACCTTTGTCATGGTATCCGTTGCCAATTAGGCTTCTTCAGATGTTAGCATTTCTTGGAGTAGAGTTTTCGCTTATAATTTGGTGTGTGCCGTGGATGTCCATTTGTCTCTCTCTGGGGTTCATCTGTCACATTGGAACATCATGTGTATGACACTGTCCACAAGGCCGCAGTATTCGCATAGGTCATCAAGGGCTCTGCCAATGCTATCCAGATAGTAACGGAAGCATTCATCGCCGGTGAACGCTAGGGTGAGGTGGTACTTAACCTCTCCGTGCTGCCGTGTCATCGATTGTTTAAGTTGTGCTACTAACAGCTTTGTCCACTGTCCCTGGTCTGCGGCAATCCAATGGCTTTGCCACTTGTGGTAGAGCTTTGCATGAACGGCTTTCTTCTCCCTCTGTTTGTTTTGTCCTGTTTTCTATCGCGGGTCCAATATACTTCAGCCCACGCCTCAATCATCTACTC